>QOCX01002166.1:8648-24414 GCA_005959815.1 Sarcophaga bullata | reverse complement strand
CTATTTTATGAAAAAAAAAAATTACACTAAGCAAGCAAGTTTTAATGAGCCTTTGAGTACTTTTGTTCAGCATTGTCTTCAATACTGAGCAGAGCAGAGTAGTAAGCCTGTACTACGACTAACAAGTTTGAACACATGATTAGTCATGTAAACTGAAAAAAAGGCTGAAAAGTGACCTCTTTTGTTTTTAAATTTTAAAATTTTATTTTTGAAAAACTGTGTTATTTGGAATACTGCTTTTCAGCTTTACATTTCTATACGACATAGTTAGACTGAGTGCCACACGAGCATGAAAGTATAGAAACTGTGGATATATTCCTACTTACTACGTAATACCTGCATAATACGTAATATCTACTTACTACGTATTACCTGCTTAATACGCGATACCTACCTACTACGTAATACCTACTTACTACGTAATACCTACTTACTACGTAATACCTACTTACTACGTAATACCTATTTACTATGTAATATCTACTTACTACGTAATACCTATTTACTACGTATTACCTACTTACTACGTAATACCCACTTACTACGTAATATCTATTTACTACGTATTACCTAATTAATACGTTATACCTACTTACTACGTAATACCTACTTACTACGTAACAGCTACTTACTATGTAATACCTATTTACTACATAATGCCTACTTACTACGTAATACCTACTTACTACGTAACAGCTACTTACTATGTAATACCTATTTACTACATAATGCCTACTTAATACGTAATACCTACTTACTACGTAATACATATTTACTACATAATACCTATTTATTACGTAATACCTAATTACTACGTAATACCAAATTACTACGTAATATCTATTTACTATGTTATATACCTACTTACTATATAATACCTATGGAGATAAGGATCCTGAATTTATCCTTACTCACTAGATAATACCTGAACTCACTTTGTACCCTGACTTTATATCGAAAATACCGTATCAATTCTTTACAATACTGTTTTGTTTGTGAATCAAAATGAGTCAATTCTAGTTCTGATGGGAAAAAACAAAAAAAAAAAATTAAAAATGCAGAGGAAACAGTTTATCCCACGTTCATCAGAAGTGTCACCATTTGGGAACTGCAAGGTAAACTAAAAAAAGGGAAACCTAAGTCGTGAATAAAAGTTGTGGCAAAATAAATCATATTGCAACACATTTGTTAAGGCTCTTTGTTCCCGAAAGGAGGAGTTATAACATGTAGGGTATGAGTGAGTAGGTTAAAAGTGCAAACTTTACAAATTGTTACCTCACGATTTAGGAAAATGCAAGAAAAATTTAACATTCGTTGTACATTATTGTGGCCAATATTACTAAATAACTACCTATCATGAGTAGCAATAATGCTATGCTTATGCTATCCGTTTTTTTATTTAAATTGAGCAGCTATGAAGCAAAATTCGTTGACAGACATACGCCTCATGTATAAAACATTATATTGCACTGTAGCCGCCAATCGATATCAGTTCTTTATATACTCAAGCGTCCAGTTAATAGATTTCCTTAGACGTCATTTGACGTCACGTGTACTCATGTGTTTCCCTTTATAAAAGTCAGCAAGATTTGGTGGTTTACAGGTTCGCTCAGCAAGAACGTGAGGTAGTGTTAAGAAATATTGCTCGTATAAGTATCGCATTACTCGTAAACACATGTCATTGTGCCCCTCCACAGTCAAGTTATCAAATCAAGGCATTTGAGTATACAAACTAGATATATGGATAGATTCTTAATGTATTTCCATCTGGTTGGTATGATCTGCACTATTCAGAAAAAGCAGTCATTAATCTGGATGTGTCCTTTCTACTGCAACTTTTTGGGAAACAAAGAACATATAATATGCTGGCCATGTCTGTCTCAGGATTAGACAGACCTCAATTGCTCTCCACTTGAAATTGGCCTTTTCAATATACTCGATATAAGTCGATAATATCCCCCATATTAGACATTTGAAGAATATTCCTTACGAGCCAATTCGTTTGCTTGTTTGATGTCATAGTATTGAATACATTTCGTGAATTTAATATTGATCAGCTAGAGTTATCCAAAACCCTGAAGGCAGAACTTTGTTTCAAGACTTTATTCAAAAGCAGTCACGAAGTTATATCCATTTTTGAACCATATAAAGCAACTTCAGGCGATACTTTTATGCAGTCTTTCCTAACTTGAGTCTAAAAAAAAAGGACTTGCAACTTTTTTAAAGAATTATTTTTAAAGTGATTTATGATTTATTCTTCTCCATATACCATCCCGTGCTATCATAATAACATATGTACATATGAAGTTTACGATCATATTTACCTCAAAAAAAAAAAAAAATACGAAATAAAATGGTCGTTAATTCAAGTTAACAATGGCAGCATTTTGGGGTGAATACTTGAAATATTTATTTCTTTTAACAACTAAAGGGAGTCAAATAGACAGACATACAGACAGACAGGATATAGCAATACAGTAGATATGAAGATGGTTGTTATGTAATAAAAAAACATACCACACACCTACCAGCATATTTCATTTATCTCTTGACTTACGTTCCTTAAGCGCCAACATATACAAACTTATGCTCTTACATGTACATACTCTTCTTGTCTCTAAAACTAGAGATCCACATATACAGATACACACTTTCTAAGGTCTCGGTTACAATTACTTAAGGATAGGGGTTAACAAGTTTGAGTTTACTTTTTAAATGTTTATTTCATTTCAGAGAAGTCGCTTTCGTTAGCGGAAACGTTGGGTATCAGGTAGCCATGGTACAGACGTACATAGTTGGTCATTACAACACTTCAGTCAGGTTTCCGACAAAGCTTTTCATATCATTTCTGTTGTGTGTGTTAATTTTATTTATGAGTGGTGGAATCTACAGTTTAAAGTCGAATGGTAGATTTTTTGAAAAAACTTTTCATGGCAATTTTATTTCCTCGCAGAGAAATATTGTGTTTTCATATTTCATTTTGTTCGAGTTGTCAGGACTGGGGTTTAAACCATGGCTTTATGGCTAATAAGCAACTACTGCTACTGCAGCTAGTCAGCTCTTCAAAGTCCTAGAACATTACTGTGTTTCATCCTCCGTTTAATATGATGTTGTACTGTACACTCACCTCGTTGAAACGCTTGTGAGTATTGGCACGTCTGAGTTATACTCGGAGAGATAGGTCCACCAATAGCTAAGTACAGTTTCGAGGCATCTGTAAAAATAATAATTATCCATTCGCTTCCGTACAGAAGGGTCCTTTAGTAGTCACAGTGTTGTCTTGTAGTATAATACCGAAGTGACCAATATTCCCAGTCGTACGGTGGACCTAGCTCTTATTAAGTGCTGTGCCCCTACACTAAAGTTCTAGCATAGACAGCATATGTGTATTAAAAAACCATTCCAAATTTCCTTTCTAAAAGAGAATCTAATCTGTATTAGAAACAAAATAGAACCCGAACTTCAGAAACCCTGTATTTGTTTATATTTTACTGTGTTTCTTCTTTTCCTTCTGCTCTTTCAATGCTTGTTTTGCTTATTTGCAGAATATTCTCCTTTCGTTTTCTCATGTGGAAGAAGCCTGTTAACGAAAGATTCCTTACCTTAGATGTTAAAATGCTTCTTTAAAAGCAAATTGAAATAGAAACGGAAACAGACAGAATAAGAAAATAAAAAAGAAGAAATAGCGGGTAATAAGAATAAAGTTGTTATTGTGTGTTGACATACAAACATTTTCAACATTTTACTAACAACCGCACACACCTACTTACTTACATACACTCACTTACACCACCTGAATTTTTAATATGATGGGCTGGGTTTTTATTTCCCATTTTTTTACGGATTCTTTTTAGTTCGCCTTCCACTGGTATTCTGCTTTTATTCATGTATACATACATACATACATACGTATGTATATAAATGCATAAGTTCTGTATGTAAGGGTGTGTAAATGATCTGTATAACAGCTATTGTGAATATTTCTTGAAATGTTTGTTTATTTGTTTATATGGAAGCTGGTATGTAATGCTCTTGCTTTCTTGCTCTCTCTCTCACTCTCTATTACCTTTAGGGTGTCGTTTTGAGGTCCTTTGTATGCATTTGTGTGTTCTATTGTTGTGATTGTAATTCGTATAAATTTGTGGTAATTGAATTTATTGAAGTGTGTTTACATGAATTTACGTATGTGTATGTGTATGTGAGAGTATAATGGATACACTGCTACCTAAAGGTGCTTCGTGCTTTGTGTCATTCTTTATTCCAAATATGTTCCCGCGTTAGTAATGCGTTATGCAGAACTGGTCCTTGTAAGAAAAATAAGACAATAACTGTCAGCCATGGAGAAAAAGCCAAAAGATAGTGCATTTTTCCGTTAAGTTGTGTCATCGTAGTATAATAGCCGAGGGTATACGAGGCTTAAGAGAACTTCTTGAACTTTAAAATTTGAACTAACCAGTCCGTAAAAAGTATTTCTCAATTGGACCATTGGCGTAGTCGGTGTAGTCTAGTAGGTAGTGTGTTGGCTTATTAGACGAAAGGCCAGGGTTCGAATCCCCGGTCAGACATCAAAAACGAAATATGAAAAAAATATTTCTTCGGCGACTTCCTCTCAGCAGATTTCTGGCAAACACTCTGAGAGTAAATAAAATTGCCATGAAAAGTTTCTCAAAAAATCTGTCGTTCGGAGTCGACTTTAAACTGTAGGTCCCGCTACTCATGTATAAAATTAACACACACAACGTAAGTGGTCGTGTTAGGTCGTAATCCTGACTGAAGGATTGTAATGGTCAATTATGTATGTATATGTATGAATTCATAAGATTTCTATCCGTAAAAAGAATTCAAAGTGTTTCAAATGCATGCACATACAGTAAGCGTCAAAAGAAACTATACACTAAGGAGAGCGCCCGAAAATATTTGACAATATTTTGAAATTTTTTTTGTAAATTTTTTTGTTTTGTTTTAATTTTAAAAACTGGCAATGAAATAATTTTAAAATAAAAATAACGGTTTTTAATGTACAGTTCCTTTTGACGCTCACTGTATAAGTAAGTATCTGTGTATGTGAGGGTAGCTACATTACCATACGTGAATTGTTGTGTAGTTTATAGCAGCGTCTAAATTATTTTATAACACAATTGAACAATAATGTTTGATTAAAATTTAAATTTGAAAATAAATTCGCATTCAAATACTGAATGCTGAATGCTGAATGCCGAATTCCGAAATGAAAAGCGCCATTGTTATCGTCGTCAGTGTGTCAATAGTGGAGCTTTTCTAATTAAACGTTTTCATTTCATTCAATTGAAACGTTAGAAAACAATTCGAGCAAACACCACCACAATGAGACATTCAACAACATTTAAATGTTAATCAACAAGTAAATAAAGTTTTATTTGCATTCATTTGCCACAAGACAACATTTTGAAGGAATAATAATGAATGAGACAGACAGGCAATCTAAAAGACAAAAATTTTTTTTTTATTTAAATTCGCGTTTTTTTTTAAGGTTTACATTTGCATTACAGATTGAGACGAATGAAGTGTTGTCGTTTGTAAATTAATGTCAATTCTTTAATCCCTTATACTTTTTATTATAAAAAGATTTAAAATTTTTAAGAAAAATAGCTTGAGATGAAGAGATTGTTTAAGAGAATTTCACTTTCTAGCGAAACTTGCAGCTGATGGTAGTTTGTAACATTTGATAANATTGTTTGAGAGGATTTCACTCTCTAGCGAAACCAGCAGCTGATGGTAGTTTGTAACATTTCATAATGCATTTGAAGAACAATTTTTGGGCATCCATTATATATTTTTGTTGAATACTTTGCCCTCTTTAGTATGGACTCTGTGGAAAAGTCTTTGTAAGTCCCGAGAATATAGCAAATGAAGTCGTCATGGTCTAGTAGGTAGTGTGTTGGCTCATTAGACGTGAGGCCATGATTCAAATCCCATGTCAGATATCTCCAACAAAGCGAAATACGAAAAGAAATGTTTCTTTAAAGCTAGGCCGTAATCCTGACTGGGTTGTAATGGCCAAATTCTCAGCAGGTTTTTGGCAAAAGCTTTGAGGGCAAAATAAAATGGCCATAAAAAGTTTCTCAAAAATCTGTCGTTTGGAGGCGACTTTTTACTGTAGGTCCTATCACTTACTTATAAAATTAACAGACACAACATAAGTGGTGTGAGAAGCTAGGTTATTATCCTAACTAAGGGTTGTAGTGATCAATTATGTACATATGTAAAGTTTCTGCAATATATTTTGAGGATTCAAAATTGCCCTGTGTTAGCAGTATCTTTCAGTATCATTTATTAAGCAATCGTAAAACGCTTAAAAGAAGTTGAAAGCTTTAAAAGAAGCATTGATTAAAATGAGAGTAACATGATTATAATCGTCGTCATAACGGTCGAAATCGTTTCTTATGTGGTAAGGCCTGTGTACCATTTAAATGTACGTCCTGCCGAAAATAGAAAGCCTGTGGCCGATAATCTGAATTTGTCGATTTCACAATGTGGCCAGCAGTTGAGAAATTCATGCGACTCATATAAAGTCCAAATCACACAATAATGAAAACTAGCTGATCATTCATAGCGCCGTAGACATGCTGATTGCTAGAGCAACAGGGTCTTCGTCTCATGAGACGCTATTCTCTTACTCTGTAGAAGTCAACATTTAAGTTGTTAAATACGGGACTTGGAGAACAGATTGCCGAAAAATATCCGTTTTAAGGCGTGTATCATAGTTTAGGTGTAGCATTGACCATAATCACTATTCTTTATCGTAAATTGAAAGCGGAAGAGCAGCAAGAAAACCCGCTTTTGCTTACAATTGAGGATTATGAACTGGAAGATAAGTGGTTTCGATATAGGCCATGTAATACAATCGAATTTCGACTTTATTGCAGTGATCGTGACGAGAGGTTTCGACATAGGTCATGTAACACAATCGGTTTTGGCTTTATTGCAGTGATCGTGACGAGAGGTTTCGACATAGGTCATGTAACACAATCGGTTTTGGCTTTATTGCAGTGATCGTGACGAGAGGTTTCGACATAGGCCATGTAACACAATCAATTTTGGCTTTATTGCAGTGATCGTGACGAGAGATTTCGACATAGGCCATGTAACACAATCGAATTTTAGCTTTATTGCAGTGACCGTGACGAGAGATTTCGACATAGGCCGTGTAACACAATCGAATTTTGGCTTTATTGCAGTGACCGTGACGAGAGATTTCGACATAGGCCATGTAACACAATCGGTTTTGGCTTTATTGCAGTGATCGTGACGAGAGGTTTCGACATAGGCCGTGTAACACAATCGATTTTGGCTTTATTGCAGTGGGGTCGTGTCGAGAGGTTTTGATGCTTGAAAATTTTTCCATGTTTTGTTTGTCATGCTTTGTTGTGGATTACGTTGGTTTCGGAAATTTAGATTTGACATTAATTCTTATCAAATTGTTGATTCTGATAATTCGTTACATTCTAACATACTGGTCTAAACGTCAATGTCAATGTAAAGTCAATATATGCCGAAATATTTTTAAAACCATGGCTATTGTATTATTAAACAAAAATAATTACACTACTTTTGCTTTTGTTTTATTACTAAATTTTGTTTGTTGTTGTTATTGTTGTTGTTTTAAAAATATTTAATATTACAAATACAATGTTTTTTGTTACTCTGTCTAATTGATTTTTATTTATTTTATTTTAATTTAGATTTTCTCTCTATGAGTTCAACATTTTATGCTCAAATGGCAATGGCATTTAAATGGAAAAATTTTTTGGAAAATATATTTTAAAAAATTAAAATTATAGGAATATTTAAAATATCAAATTGATTATAATATCGACATACATACATTGTGGTGTATTATGTACGTGAATAACAACATGGCATTTTAATGTTGCCATTTTTAATGGAAAGTAGAATTGTTATCACAACAATATTGAACAACAATCATATTAAAAATACGAGAATTTTAAAGTTTACGTTGCATAATATTATCGATAAATAAATAAATTAAGTTCGGTTTGGTATTCATCGAAAATATTATTGACTTTCAAATTAAATTTGCATTGAATATGTGAAATAAAATTTTTTAATTTGTATACAAATTAATTTCAAACACTCCAACCGTGAAATTCTGTGGACTTTGAGAGGACAACATTATATAGGATAACAGGAATAAGCAAAGAATAGACATGTTCAAAGTTAGAAGGTTTTAATTCTGCCATTTGTTGTTCTCTTTTTAATTCTTAGGGCCATTATTACACCTTATCGTTAAACTTGGGTTAAGTTAAAGGCACCTTTAGCTAAAGTGAACTATAAAGTTAACTTTAAGTTACTTTCGTTGTTACAATTTACAGATAAAATAAAGTTAACATTTTCAAAAATATGGCAGTGTTGGAGCAATGCCGATAATTCTGTTCACTTAAACAAGTTTTTTTTAAGGCAGTTCCAAAGATTGGCTTCTTTTTGTTTATATTACAAGTTGCCATATTGAAAATAATGGATAATATGGCAAGTTCAAGCATAAACTTAACTTTAAAAGTTACCGTTAGGATGATCCTACCTTTAGCTTAATGCTTACTTTTATCTTATTGGCCATTTATAATAACGAAAAACAATTTATCTGCCAGTTGAAATTCTCCCTTTAGTTAACGCCACGTTGTAATAATGGCCCTTAAAGTTTCAGTTTACTGTAGCAGACTTTTGTAGTCGCTGTAGTCTAGTAGATAGTGTGTTGTATTTATTAGACATAAGGCCACAGTTCAAACCTGAGGTCAGACAGCTCCCATTAAACAAAATATGAAAGAAATATTTCTACGGCAACTTCTTCAGGGCAGATTTCTGCAAAATCTTTGAGAGTAACATATAATTGCCATAAAACTAGAATCGGTTTTAAACTGTAAGTTTCGGCACTCATAGATAAAATTAACACACAACACATAAGTGATGTAAGAAGCTAGATTGTAATCCCAGCTAATAGCTTGCAGTAATGAATTAAGTAACCAAGTAAGTATTACAGAAATAATCCCTAAAGGGGAACGCACTTACTTCCTTTCATTTACAATAATAGCGCATTTAAATGTCCTAAAACTTTAGTCCCGTTTACTGCTTTACACAATCTATTTTCCTAGAGAGGTAAGACGAAGAAAATCATAATCGATATCTTTCCAAATAAGTCTGCTCAAGACAGCTAAAAACTTATTATTCAGCTTCATATCAAGGCCTTTTAAGGCCGATAAAATCTCGGAGGCCGCGGAATTTACGCTTAAAAGATAACGAGTAGATTGACAGAAATTCAGAGGCTGCGGAAACCAATGTTTATGGCATCGAATATCGAGTGAAGTGCCATGTAAGTGGTGAGAGTCGCCGTACGTCTAGTAGGCCAGGGTTTTGATCCCCGTTCAGAATAAAAACGAAATAATGAAAAAATATCTCTTCGCGGCTTCCTCTCAGGCAGATTTCTGGCAAAAACTTCTGGGGGTTAATAAAATTGTCACGTAAAGGTCCCGCCATTCATGTTATAATTGAACAAACAACAATGTAAGTGGATGAGAGGCTAGGCGTAATACGGATTGATAGGGTTGTAATTGCAATTACTATGTAAGTATGTCATGGTATGGTAGTTGATTAACCAACACTGACCTTATAAATTTTTTAATGTTACCAGCGTACGATTTCCTTTTTTTTTTTTGTAAATTCCAATTTAAAGAAATAATTTTCAAGAAGTTCTTTTGTTTCGGCTCTTTAAGTTGAGCATTATTTTTAAGCAGCGCTTAATGAAGTGAAATTAAGCAGTTCATGCATTGTTTGTGAATAAAACACAACCCCCCGCGCATATATAGTTACAATGAAATTGAAATACAAAATAAGAAACAAAAACGTAACAACAAACAGTTTTAAAGTAAGTTTTTTTCTTTTTTTTAAATATTTCATAATAATTCCGGGGAAATTTTTCATTTATTTATGGCAGCATTATTAACGATCTAGAAAAAAGTTAGTGAGATTTTCCTTAATATTTTTATCTGTCTTTTTTCTTCTTGCAAAGCATTTAAAGTGCTTTAATAAATGAAAAAAAAAACAGAAAAAAATGCAAAATAATGCATTAAAATTATGGCAAAAAAAAAAAAAGAAAAAATTGCAAATAATAAATCTCTTTGATACCAGGATTGAACCGGCTTTTGTAATAAATTTTCATATTTTTTTGCAAGCGTTTTGTTCAGTTTTTTTTTTTTACCCACCCACACCCCAGCTTAAAACCTATAAGAAACTTATTAAACTGGCAGAAAGGTGAAATATTTGCAGGCAAAAATAAGAGAAAAAACAAAAAAAAAACTGAAAACTCAAAGTTAATAATGCCAAGATAATGTCGAAAAGTTTTCCTGGGCCACTATCATTGCCACCAACTTCTGGTATTAGTAGAGCAAAGCAGAGCTGCTCTCTCTCGGTGTATCATAGAACATTAGTGATTTGTAGCAAACTGAAGAAAAATAGGATAGAAAGAAAGAAGGAGGCAAAACATAAAATTTTAAATAAAATTTGTGAACGAAACTCCAACGATATTATGTTGTCGATTGGTTTAATAAGAGTTGTGTAGTCATGCCTACTAGATATGAGGCCCTCGTTCCAAAATCGTTGCTCAGAAATCTCTACAAAAGAAATTTGTAGAAACAAATATTTCTTTGGCGACTTCCTCTCCAGCAGATTTCTAGCAAAACCTGAAAAGCGTAAATAAAACTGCCATGAAAAAGTTTTTCAAAAAATCTGTCGTTCGATTCGACCTAAACTGTACGGTCCCGCACCTCAATGTATCATAAATTAACAAAAAACAACATAAGTGGTATTGAGGAACTGAACGGGTTGTATGACCAATTATTTATATATGTATGTGGTGAATGTATGTATGTATATATGTTGTATGCATGTTGTATGGTAGTATGTATGTATGTAGTATGTAGTTATGTATATATGTATGTATGTATGTATGATATGTATGTAGATTATTGTATGTATGCTTGGTATATGATGTCATCGGAAATGATAGTATGGCTGATGTATTTACTGTACTGTATTGTACGTGGTATGTACCGGACTGTATATTTGTATGTATTATGTAATGTATGTATGGTACCTGTATGTATGTATGTACTGTATGTTACTTAGTATGTACTGTATGTACTGTATGAATATATGTGTGTATGTATGTACTGGTATGTATGTAGTGTATGTATGTTTGTAGTAGTGTATGCTATTATTTATGTATCTGTTACTGTATCTTATGCATGTATGTATGCGATGATGTATGTATGTATGTATGTATGTATGTAGTGATTGGTTTTATTGAGTGTTAGCCTCGATTTCATTAATTAGTTGATGAAAAACGGTCCGCATCATCGTTCGAACTAGGCTGTTTATCGATTCATTTCCAAGCATATCAGTTCTTGGAAGCTTAACATGCTTTAATTATTTCCCCCCCATCTACTTATCGTACGTGACGCTTTTCTTAATCCAAAAAATCATTTTGGCAATGAATGCTAAAAGAAATTGTACATTAAGGGCATACAATGGTTTAGTCAGTTACAACCTAGTACTGACACACCCATGTGTGTATCTAATTTAAACATGAATGGTGGACGCACTACAGTCAAGGCGGAAACAATTTTTTGAAAGCTTTTCATGACAATTTTAGTTACTACTTGAGTTTGCACAAGACTGCGAAGAAATCGCCAAAGAAATATTTCCAGTTTTCGTTTTGTTTGAATGGTTGAGCGGGTTTGACTATGATTCTCCTCTATGGCGGTAATGTTTCTATAAAAAATAAATGGGATGTTTGCTATAAAGTTTACTTTACACTCAGTCACTGTTTAACGCTAATACGATCCAAAAAAAAAACAATGCACAGGGAGAAGTTATTCCTTTGCGTCACTAACCGGAGTTTACATGAATGGAAATTTAATTTGACGGAATAGTTTACCTGTCCCTTCACATCAATGTTTTTTCCAATGCCAATCCCCACTTCATATTCAAATCATGGATAAGAATATCAACC
Source organism: Sarcophaga bullata (assembly GCA_005959815.1). Taxonomy (NCBI): domain Eukaryota; kingdom Metazoa; phylum Arthropoda; class Insecta; order Diptera; family Sarcophagidae; genus Sarcophaga; species Sarcophaga bullata. The sequence continues at coordinate 12,353 of QOCX01002166.1, read as the reverse complement.
TGAACATATTGAACGTTACTTGCAATAAGGAGTAGAGAACATAAAACGATTAAAAACTTAATAAAAAAAGTGGCAAGCAAATCTTGTGAATAATATAAAGATTTCTTAAGTATGGCCTTAACAAAAAAAAGAAAGCAAAAAGAAAAAGAATAATTAAAGTAAAACAGAACATGGAAAAAGTGAAAACGAACAGAAAGGGAGACAAATTGCTAGAAGCAGTTGAGAACAACAACTTTATTACTCAAGTATGTTGCCCTGCAAGTTGAAAAGTGAAAAAAAGCAATCATTGACAGATGATAAGAAACAAGCAAAGATGGCACAAAGGAATGAATAATCACTTCTTTGAAGAAATAAGGAAAATGCATAAAGTAGTGAGTGGACTCATGTTAATAAAAAAAAGCTCAACATTTCATTACATGATGGGATAGAAGAAGAAATTAGAAAAATTTCATTTCTATTAAGCTACTATGTCTGCATGGAATTGCGGCATAAGGACAGCGGTCATCGATCATTTTTGGGAAAGAGATCAAAATGAAATTTTGTAAAAAACCAGATGCAATAGAAATTTTGACTTTGTTTAGGGGGTAGATAACTTGCGAACAATACGTCGATGCACTGCCCGTGCTTATGATAAAAGTATAACTATAGTGCCTCCCATTGCCGGTAAGAATAATTCGTTGCCTAGTCTGTCAAAACGCTCACGTTTTTCTCGTGCTCTGTGCAATATTTCGAAATGTGTACTCTGGTGATTCTTTTCTTTTATCCCGACAATCTTCTAAAATGTGTCTTGAAGCGATCTTATTAAACACTGTTTGGTGAATCGTGTTTTTTATCACAGTATATCCTATAAGTAAGCCTTAAAGCGATCCTTATTCTGAAAAAGTGTTCCATGTGCAGTGGGTGGCCCTATGTCCGGTTACTGCACTTAGTCAATTTCTAGAGAGTCTGATCCATAACTCAAGTCTCTTTCTTTAGTAATTGCACAATAGATTCATACTGCTTGAAACGAATCTTTGTCACTCCTTGACTAGACAGTTGTATACCAAAGTCTTTTTCTCCGATTCAAAAGGAATTGAGCACATCTTTTTCTATGGCATTGACTTCTGCTTGCAAGATGGCTGTTAGTTTCTTCCAAGGGTTCTGCACCATTTTTCTCTGGGATCGAAACTCTCTGTATACTACAACACTTGGCACTTAAAATCGCATGTAGCCTTTCAATTCTTCCATTCACTCTTATTACTCAGTCTCTTTGCGAAGCATTTTTCAAATTTGGAGAGTCCACTTGTCCCGTCCACGGACAGTTAAGGAGAGAACTATCAGCCTTTAGATTTGTAAGGCCTGGTATTCTTCGATTAAATGTTTGAATTGTTTGTCTTTACCATAATCAGACTAGCTTTGGTCCTCACTATGGTGTTCAGCTGGCTTAAATCTAATAGAGTCTTCAGTACTACTGTAGGATAAGTTCTTCTTACCGCGGTTATAACAACTCATGCCAATATCTGTATCTTATACAACTTTAACTGAGCTGTTTTCTAATATATTCCGCTTCCGTAAGTTAGCTCACAATAGGCCTAGACATCATGACCAACATGTTTACATAACCAAGATTTTACTGCAAGTCTTCGGCATATATTGATGGGTTGCTTGGCTCTATTCACTCTATGTAATCTTTCCATGTTAACTTACTGTACAGTTCATACATACATAATTGGTCACTACAACCGTTCAGTCAGGATTACAACCTAGCTATGTTGTGTGTGTTAATTTTATACATGAGTGGCGGAACCTTCAGTTTAAAGTCGACTCCGAACGACAGATTTTTTGAGAAATTTTTCATGGCAATTTTATTTCTATTCAGAGTTTTTGCTAGAACTCTATTTTCTCAAATTTTCATTTTGATGGAGATGTCTGACTTGCGTTTTGAACCGTGGCCTCACATCTAATAAGCTAACACACTACGTAGTAGACTACGGCTACTGAACAGTATTATTGGCAGTTACTTTCCCTCCATTTTTTGTAATATTATCCTACCCAAGAACTTTCTTCTTCTTGTAAACAAAACTCCTGCGATTTTGATCGGTTTTATCAACAATCCCACTGTCTTACAATCTCAAGATCGCCCTTGAATGATATCACAAAGAATCTTTTGAAGTTTGTGCCTTTTTAAGGGAGCTAGATATGTCGAGCTATGCTAAGGCTATAGATAAGCAATGCCGGGGTCCGTGGACAACAATTTTTTAAACGTGTAATAGATACTGAGTACAGTCCTACAGGTATTATACATTATGTGGCGAATATATTCGTCATACAGTGCGTTAAAAAAGCAGTCAAATATTCATTATATCAGCTTTCGTACTGATGGTTGCATGTGTATCTATCCTTTTAATCTTATTTTATTGTGTTAATGGCGGCAATTCAATTAAAATAAATATTTTGGGTCTTTGAAGAATTAATTTTTTTTAATCACTTTGATTGGCGACACTGATGTTGTTGTTGTCAAAGGATTTAAATGAAATGGAAAACCATCATTAAAATGATAATTAAAAATAAAAATAAAAATGAAAGAAGATATTAAAACAAATGCATGTATTTAATTAAAAAAAAACACCAACAACAATTGAATATTATTAATAAAAATCGATTAAAAATTTTTTTTTTGTTTTTGCAAAATGCAACTGTCAGTCACATTTGCCACGTGCATGCATATTGCATGAATCGAAAAATGAAAATTAAAAAATTTTGTGCAAATTTAAAAGGCAACAAATGTTAACACATCATAATGTTTTAAATTGCAATTCTTTAATAAAATAAAACAAAAACAAAAAAAAATTAAAAATTTTAATACCAAACATCCAACACACAACGTTAATAAATAAACATGTTGTTGGAATGATTTATTTTTTCTTTCCATTAATAATTTTTTTTCCATAAAACAATATTGCAATGTTAATTTAATTAAATTAATAAAAACAATAAAAACAAAAACAAAAACAATAACAAACAAAAAAAAAATGGTATTTAATGTGTAACCAATGGTGTGGCAGTAATAAATGTCAGAAATGTTTACGTTTTATTTTATTTTGTTTTTGTTTTTGTTTTTGTTTTTGTTTTTGTCTAAGTGTTAAAAAATGTTAAAATTTATTAACTGTGCAATGCAATGGTGCACGAATTAGCAAATGTTTATTTATTAGCATGCCTACAGTGGTGGCTAGCATAAAAGGTATACTTTGTTAGAAATTTTAAAACTTTAATTATTAGAAGAAGCTGCAGCAGAAAAACTAGAAACTTATAATTTGGCTTATTAGATTTGAGGCCTCGTTTCAAATTCCAAATCAGTTATCTCCATCATAACGAAAAGTGAAAAATATTTCTCCGGCGACATCATCTCAGCAGATTTCTGGCAAAAATTTTAAAAGTAAATAAATAGGCCATGAAAACTTCAAAAATCTTTTCTATGGAATGGATTTGAAACTGTAAGTCCCGCTACTCATGTATAAAACTAACATACACAACATGNAAAACTTCAAAAATCTTTTCTATGGAGTGGATTTGAAACTGTAAGTCCCGCTACTCATGTATAAATCTAACACACACAACANGAGTGGTGAGAGAAGCTAGGTTGTAATCCCGACTAAAGGGTTGTAATGACCAATTATGTATGTATGTATGTATGTATGAATGGTTTGCTTCTATCTGTTTATCCTT
>QOCX01002165.1:0-22498 GCA_005959815.1 Sarcophaga bullata | reverse complement strand
CTAGATGGGATGATTCGTTTTATTTTGCTGGTGCTTTTATCGGTTTATCAGGTATTGCCTCTTATCTGATAGAGTTCTGTGAAAAGAAACCTAAAGAAAGTGATAGTGATGTATCCGTAAATAAAAAATTAACCTCATACACTAAGTTTCTAAAAGTAGAAATAAAACAAACAAACAAACATAAAGAATTATAAAACAAATTCATAGAAGGAAAATAATAAAAAAAAAAACTAGAAATTAGTTAAACTAAATTGAGAATATGAAAAACAAATTATACAAAAACCCTTTGTGATGATTAAATAATCTTCAATTGTTTAGTTTGATTGAAACAAAAAAAAAATCATTTAAAGTTGAGTAGTTCTTAGTTTTGTTAATTAATAATCGTATTTAAACTTAAAAACCTTATTAAAAAAGCCTAGAATTTTTGTTTTTTTTTTTAGTAATTTTTATCTTTTTTAGCTAATTTTAGAGAGAATTATTGTAAAACAAAAAAAAAAAAGAGATACACAGGCTCAGAGCTTATTTCGTTGGCACTTTTTATTATTCTTTTGTTTTTTGTTGCTTTAAAGTTATTTTATTTTAAAATAAAAGAGATTTTTTTCGAAAAAAAAAAAAAAAATTGATTTGAATTATTGGGCACATCCAATAAGCCGTGTGAGCCTCTGTATTTATTTTTATTTATAAAAAAAATTTACAATATATTGTAAAAATATATTTTTTTTGTTTTACATAAATCTACGGTCATACTAAGCAAATATTTACCAGAAAAAAACATCGCAATACAGTAAAATAATTATAATTAATTATTGTTTAGAACTATACTATTAAAAACATATTTCAATTTCAATAAGATTGTAATCATTTTTCCTTGAATATTTGCATTATGTGAATGTACCTTAAGCGATGTTATTTTTGTTTTTATAATTTTATTTTATTTTTTTTTATTTTTGTCTCTTAATAATAAGTAAAAAAAACCGATATTTTTTAAAAACAAATTTGAATCTTTATTTGTTTAAATTATTGTAAATTATATTTTTTATATTTATTCCCATTGTACCTTTTGCAGACTTACTTAAAAATGATAAGTTTTCTTTTTTTTATCATAATAAAAGGCTTGCGGTTTGAAATTCTTTTTGGAAATAATTTCAGAAAGTTTTTCCATTACCCTACCTATAATTTATAGAAATAATTTCAATCTAACTCAATAACAATTAATTTTTAAATAACAATCTCTTACATTTTTTTTTTTTTTTGAAATGATAACAATTTTTAAATATATTCTGAACCGTAAACAAAAATTTTAATTATTAATGTAATTATAAAAAACAAAAATCCGAACACTGTCCCTGCCTTAAAGCAAAACAAACAAATTTTTTAACATTTTAATAAAAAAAGAAAGAAATTTCTTCCTTTTATAAAGAAAATTACTTTTTCTATCCTGGCAATTCAATTCGCAGTGTTTCTGTTCTGTAGCTATTGATTTTAAGGCCATCCTTTAGTTATTACTAAAGTAGTTCGTCCGTTATGTTTTGAACGTTTATAGAGAAGGCCGTATTGCTTTGTTTGTTACTTATCATAAGGCCAGCATTTTGTGATTCCTAGTGTAGTTCGTCAATCTTCGATTGTATATACTCATTCTAGTGAGAGAACAAAACTAGTTTTTACTTTGATTCGATATAAAATATTCGATAAAAATATTTCATCTTTCGGGCGAAATGTCCACTCTGAAGTTTTTATTTTTTTCATACAAAAGTAAACATTTTCTTCCTCTAGAATTTTCGTACTGCAAATAGATACAAGATTTTGAAATGCCATAAAGAACTAGAATTGCTACTGGTTAATATTTTTCCAATATTGAGTAACATTTGTGTAATTTAAAATGGATACCCGACGAGATATAAGCAATATTGCACGCATTTTTTTTTTTGTACGTTTATTTCATGAACAATTTCTATTGAATGTGTGTGGTTGTAAAGCATTACAATGTGTTAAACAAATAAAACATCAAATAATACAATAAACATTTTTCTTAAGAACCTTAAGAACAAATCAGTGCATCACTGCTATTATAAAATAAAAACAAATATTTTATAAGAATCAATAGGTTGTTACCATAAAACATAACAAAAACAAATCGAAAATCATTAAAATTCTTTATAGCAATTTTTTCTTTATAATATTTATTTATTATGACAAACACAAATGAATTTATTTATGGTTGTTTATGCTACTACAACTAAACTAGTTTTTAAAATTAAAAAAAAATGTAGTTTTATGTCTGTCATTACAAAAAAAAAAATTAAGTTGAATTTGCTATAGACAATTGACCTTATTTCGTATGCTGTAACACCCTCTTGTATTTATAAAAACATTAATAAATGTTTCTTCTTTTAAATCAAGTTAAGTTTTGGATAATTAGTGAATCCATTACTTAATCAACTGCTTGATTAATTGTGATCATATCTTCCCAAAAAAAAAAGAAAATTCTTTTTAGTTATGAAACATTTGATAATATTTCTATGAATACATAGATTCATAAAACATCTTGCAAAATCGAATTAAAAGAAAAAGAAAACACCAACCAAATCTGTAAAAAAAAAATAATATTTATTTCAATGCCATACTTTTTTTTAATTACAATTAATCTTCTGTAAAATTATAAATAAAAATTTAATTCTCTTGTACAACTAATAACCATTAAAAACCCTTTGTAATACTAAACAATAAACCATAACAATAATAAGTATTATTAAATTTAATAATAAACTTTAATAGAAATCCTAACTTTGTTTAAACAAGCACTAAACAAAACTAAAAACAAAAAAAATCTATTAATTTCTCTGCAGCAATTTAATAACAATTAAATAACTTTTGTAAAATATTTTTAAAAACAAAAAAAAAAAAAACGTAAAAATAGTCTCTTTAAAATCTTTATTAATATATAAATATACAATACATACATACATAATACATATATACATAAACAATATTCATTAAATATATTAACATAATGAATATTTCTGTGTAGAAATAAAATTTTATAATACAATATAAATACGTATTTTAAAAAATAATTTTTCTAATTCTTTATTACTTTTTTTTTTCTTAAAATATATTTCTTATTAATATTAATTATTCTTTCCTCGATATATGTATATTAATTACTAATTTTTTAAGTCTAGTTTTTTCTTTTAATATAGAAAAAATCACAAACAAACAAAGAAACACATTTAAATTATATTTAAAACCTTACAATTAAAAAATTATATTTAATAAAATGAATTTAGATTTAAGTTTAGTTATTTGTTGTTTCAATTATAAAATATAAAAACTAAAATAAAAAACAAAACAAAACTCCTAAATATAAAACTAAAATAAAACAAAACAAAAAAAAAATGCTTTAAAAATAAATTTTCAAATTTCAAAACAATTTATTTAAATTCTAATTAACAACCTACGTACACGCTACAGCGTTTGGTGATTTTCAGCTTTAACTCGTCATAGGTTATTCTGCTAAATGCAATATAACGAACGAATCAAGATAGATATCCTTATGAACAGATCTGACATGTAAACAGCAGTACTGCAGATGGTTTCTACTTCGGAAAGCTGTAGAAGAAGATTTGTTTCAGAGAATGTTTAGCTGAAGTAGCCTTCAACCCTTACAAATTTTGTATTTATCAGGCTCTAAAGCTCACTCCTGCTTTGTCTACCAAAGCAATGGAGGACGAACTATTAGACATCAATAGGAATGAGTTTAAATTACACACAGAGAAAGAAAGACAGAGACCGGGAAGAAGGATTCTATATCACGAGGTATGAATAAGAGATTTACTTTCACAGTAATATTTCGTTATAAAATGCTATTCATTTATAGGGCTACAATGCTAACATTCTGATATGTTGCATTTCTTAAAGCATGGTAACAGTTTGATTTAAAATTAAGGCTGAGACACTAGGTAATATGATAGCCTGATAATCTAATAATGCTACAATAAGGCAATTTTAGTCCCTTCATGACTGCGAAAGATCATCAGCTGTAACTGTGATTCACAGAGATCACAGTCATAAGGTACGTTCCCTTAAAAACTGTCATTGCAAAAGATGTAACAAAGCAAATATGGATAAAATTGTTGCTCAATTCCTTTTTGTCATTGCCATGTACTAGCAGCAATTAGTGAAAAATTCCTAAGGACGTTAGATAGCAAGCTCTCTGCGGTTATAAGATGGTCAAAATGGACTCAGCATTACATATCTAGAGTTTTCGTACTCTGTAGGAAAATCGGCGGATTTATTATACATCGACATCACATTCCTTACCATCGTCGGTCAAAGTGATATCATATTTCGGACTCCAATAGAGTTGCTAGAATCCTGTTCCATACAGAGTCCAAACTGAATTCTTTCTCAAAACGGCTTAAGTCAACCAAAGCACCCCACTATTGTTCTGTTTTAGGTTGAAATATACATCATAAATAACGCGGCGTATTATATATAGTATATGGTGTCGGTAGCATTTAAAACAATTGCAGCGCAAAGTCCAGATATATACAACTGGAACGAATATAGATTACGTTTAGTTTGGATAATATGACACTCGGGTTCAGGGTCTTGAAATAAATACTAAAATTTTCCTCTAATTATGTTACCATTTTAAATAGCCTCCTAATTCGATTCCTTAGACGAATCTCATATGTATATTCGTGAATATTGTTAAGATTTTGTAGCATATACCGAGGCTTAGGCTGAAAATTCTTTCAGTGAATTTTGAATTCACAATCACAAATTTTGTGCCTAATGTTCTGCCTTCAATTATAACAGCAAGGTTTACAGTCAACAGAACTTCTTCAGCCACATTTAAAATTAATTTGATTTTAACAGGAAAATGTTAATTTTTTCTTAATTAACGATACTTAATAATCAAATTATCTGTCCCTCAAAGCAAGCTATAAAAAGAAGGCATGCTTGAAATGAGCGGCAACATGGGACAAAAATGAAGTTTAGAGGAATGATGGAAACTAATACTCAAGCGTGTTTTTAATAATGGGCTCCTTATACGAATTTCCGTTGAGGGGGTTTGTTCATTTGTTTGGGAAATTCATTACTGGGCACTGCATTGCATGGTCCATGCTGTGTCCTGTCTAATTGCTTACACATTTCGAAGTGATTTCCATGATTTCTAAGGCAACAAAAAAAATTTTTCCTTTTAGAACACCGTGCTTTTTAGGAAGAGTGAGGTGATTTCATTTCGTTTATATTCCCACAAGTTTTTAAACAATTAAATACTATTTTCCAATTTTTTTGGATCGATTTATTTTTTTATATTTATTTTTAAATTTAATTTTTTTTTTTTTGGAATACGAGGGAGGATTTGTGTAAATAAAACTTAAAAACTAAAAACTTAAAAACAAAATATTAAAAACAAATTACAAATTACGATTACAATTACAAACCTTAATTAATTAAAAAAAAGAATAAAAAAAAAACAATTTAAAAACGATTACGAGTATTAAGTCTTTTGAGGAATGGAAAATAGTAAAAAAAAAGGCCCACCATCAATGCTGTCTACTTCTGCTCCTGACTGTTAACCTTTTGGCCATATTTACTCCAGAAGGTAACGGTACATTGCATACGTTTGCCGGTAGATTTTTCAAACATCGAACACGTATTAAAGGGAGGACAATATAAATGCAATGACACTGCCGTATCAGAATGGCTGGGATTTTCTACGCGATGTAAACCCAAATTATCTGAAAAGAAATGGAAAAATCAATATTAAAGGCGGTTTTCTTTTTAAATCAAATTAAAAAACTTACCGTTTATATAGGCCACATCATTAAGGCCCATTGTTCTTTGGCTCAACACTTGCAAGGCATCTTGAGACTCCTGTTGCTTATTCTGTTCCTGTACGGCTTGGTCTTCCGGCCATGAGTAGCGCGTCTCTGTCAGTTCGCCTTTTAACATTTTCATAAAACAATGCGAATCGGAATGATCGTGTATTGTGGAGCCATGACCTTCACCCCAACATAAAATCATCAGATTGAATTTATCATTGCCAGCATCGACTAGATTTCTGGTGTATTTGTAACGATCGAATTTGGCAAACTTTTGCCATTCTTTGGGATTCGATTTATAGGAGAGCATTATGTGATTGACCATCTCAATGTTGACATAATTTGTAGAGAATTCATGATGCAAGGCGGTAATTAAATCCGTTAATGTTTCTATAACAGGTCCATATTTTAAAGGTTTCTCTAGGCCGCGAAAATATTGTGTTGTTTCGCGTAAATATTTCTCTTGATCCATATCGGTATCGATTTTCGATAAGGCCATTTTAAAGCTTTGGTGAACCTAAAAAAGCCAGATTTTTGTTTCTTTTAGAAATACGTCATGCATACATACATATGTACAAACATAATAAATAACACGTGTGTATATAATATTTCGACTTTTGATAAGATTTTTTTTTTTATTTCTTTATTTGTGAACTGATCTCTTAGGCGATTATTATTATTTTTAATTTCATTTCACAAAATATGTTTGTGTGTGTGTATGCGAGAATATATTTTTTCCATCATAAACAAGCAAAAGTTTATCAGCAAAATGTCACAGTTTTATTGCGATTTTTCTAACGAAAATCTATAAAAAGTCCAACAATTCGGTGATTTTTTCTGAATTCTTTTGTATTTTTAATTTTTAATTTAATTTAGAAAAAGCCCTACTACCTCTGATGCAATACTCTGACATTGATTATCACAGCCGTGAAGTGGGTTAATCACCATGTAAAATCTATTATTTCACGTGATGTTTACATTACAAATTAAATTCGTTCTTTGACCGCACTATCTGCATGTAGAATGCTCTTCCTGTAGAAGTTTTTCCTCTCACAATTTCAAATCTTATGATCATGAACACCAATTACTCTTTTCCCCTTTTCCCCGCTTCCACAAACTATTTCTAACATTTTCCAAGTTTCAATACAATGCACTGTATGAGTAGGAGCCATCCCTTAGATCTACAGGAGAGGAAAGCAACACTAAAATGTGACATCGCCGATAATAGGGAGATGCTTCTACATTCTGTGTTATTTCTTATGCCTTTGTAGGTGCCCCTACTCAGGCTGACATATGTAAGACATTGAGAAGAAGCAGCGGTCCCGAGAAATGAAGAGTTTTCAGTACCTTATAACGGAAACATAGGCATTCAGTTGAAATCAAGGCTAGAATAAAATAGCGTGCTGGATAGTGCCAATCTGTTTAGAGAGAAGTATGGTTACATTGAGTCTTTTTCTCGAATGCTGTGGCTTGCATTATGCGAGTGATAGTTGTTTATTCTCATGCAAGCAATACTAGAAGATCTAGAAAGGTTATCTCACAGTGACGGATTATGAGAGTAAAGGACGTTAGACCAAGCAACATCGTCTTACAGGTCTCCGAGCAGTCAAATACAATGAATTGCTATTGTAGAAACAAATCCAAGTAGCAGGCTGCAATGAGAAACTCGCTTATAGCCAGACAAACCAAGAAATTGGACGGATCTGCTGTACGGATGTGTATCCTGGTAGTATTACAGAGAACTTGGCGTGAAAAGCTCAAGGAAGTTCTCCTGGAAACACGTCGTACACCAGGAAATAGAGCAAAACAATCTTACATTGGAGATCCCTTGTGGAAATCAAGGTGGAGTAATTCAGCAGCAGAAATAGAAATGCTGTGTGAAGGCCATATGATCCCAAAGTGGGTAATTAAAAAGAAAACAACACACTTTAGCAGAAGTTATTAGTTTGGCCACGAACTGCGTATCAGGAGAAGCGCCAAAGATCCAAGCGAAAGATCAAATTGAAGAAGATTTTTTGAAACATAATGTGAGGAAGCAGTGTTACTGCCTCTACTGCTACTGTTTTGGCTGACTGGGTAAGAGTTCTTAATTCAAATTTTATCTCTGATATCCCAGCATCCCAGCAGTCTTATTGCAAATGTAGTAAGATGAACTAATTGCCACGAAATAACTTTTCGCTTAGATTCGACTTATTAAACTATAAACAGCGATATTCATAGATAATATTAATCCATTCAATCTGGATGGTGTGTGAAGCTAGGCCTTAATCCGAACTTAAGACTTGTAATGCCAAAAAGGGTAGTACTCATATGTATGATATCTCTCATAGGCCAGGGGCGACTGCAGAGAAGACATATTGATCTTATTCTTTATACAGTAAACATAAAGATCGGTAGGTGAATTTCGTAGAGATCGGAAGATGAAGTTCATCTTGATAAATACCCGATTCTGTAACCGTTTTTATGCTCAGTAAAAATTGAGATCGCGTTGCAAAATTAGATTTTATTGGCTTAAAATGAAGAAAACTTTTTCTGGAAGCTGCAGCATAGAATTGATTCCGAGGTTTACTGTAATGGAGTGTTGCTCTAGGTCTAGATAATTTTTTTTTTTTTTTTGAAACGCAGTTTTGAAGTTTGCATCCATGTACTACATATATAAAGGAAACTTGATAATAATGGTCAGCTCTATAATCACTTGTCGTAATCTTTCAAAGGTTAATGGAATTTTAATACTCGCATCATTATTATTTTTTTTTTTTATATTTTTTGTATTTATTTTATTTATTAATTAACGTTCAATTTAATTATTTATTATTGCCATTTATTTATGATTTATTTATTTAAACGCATACGAATATATGTATATGATCGTATAACGTATGTATGTATTTCCGAATCTTGATTTCCTTACTTGTAAAACTGATAAAAAAAATTCTTTTTTTTTAAGAAGATTTTAGGAAAAATTAATCGGTAATGGTTAACGGTTCCGACGCGTTTCGCTTGAAAATAATACGCTGCGTTCTAAACGACGATTGAATTCGAATTGATTTGAAATCGAAGCTTAAACTAGGCTAAAGCTTTATTACTGAAATCTAGAAATATCTTTCTGTAGACATATATATATAATTGGCAGCATAAAAAAAATATCATATCGCATATAAAATATAATATAATATTTTAATTCAGCTGTATTGCCATTTATTTAATAATAAAAAATAATAAGAATTATTTATTAATGAAAAAACAACAACGATTAAATTGACTTGAGTTGTCTTGTCTTGTTTTTTGCGAAATATGAAATATGATACGATAGTCTTAGAAGTAGCTTCGTTTTAGGACCTTATCAGTCAGAACGTACACTAAGCACATATTATGTGTTACAGAGTCTATATTTCTAAGCATAATTTCGAAGCAACATATTTTTTTTTCTGGACCATTATCTTTTCTATTTTTTTAAAACAATAACAGAAAAAATAAATCTTAGAAGTCCTACGTAAATTGTTTAAACAAAAGCACGCAAAAAAAAATTAAAAAAAATTTTTTTTCTTGAAATCTATTCAAAATATTTTTGTTATTCTTGTCAGTTTTGCATGACGTTAGATGATGGCTGTCTATTTTGGTCAAAATTGTTTGTCTTTCTTTGGCTTGCAGATAACTAAGTTCATTTTATTATAAATAAATAACACACGCCCATTTTGTTAAAAAGAAAAAACTATTTCAATATGGACTTTAAAAGAAAAATAGTTTGTGTGTTTCGAAAACGATTTCCAATAATTCTTATCTCGTAAATGATAATTTCAAAAGTATGAGATACTGCTGTCCATTTCAATGGAAACCAAATGGCAAAGATTCTTGAAGAAGATTCTTAGTCGTGCATTTGAAAATGGAGTCTCAAGTCTTTCATTACGTGGCTATGACTCATTAAACATTCATCTTCTCTGCATAAAGAGAAAACTGAAATCTTTCACTCTAACTGCCTACATCCAAGCCTACGTATAAACATTAGTAACGGCTCTGTGAATAGAAGATACTCCTATAACCTAACCTAACCTATTGACTCAGTTTATGCAGGTGAGTTCCATTATTATTATTAAAAATCTAATTTCAATTCAAACATGTACGTCTATTTACAATAATTATAAGGTCATTGCCTGGTTTTAAACGCACGTGTTTGATTAACATTCGATAATTTCAACTTACAACGTTTTGCAATCTTATCAGCTGTTTTTAGTTTGTTTATTTACATCCACTTGACCTCTATACGAAAATATTTTGCTTTTTTTTAATAACATTTTGATTACATAGTGTTTGCTATACTATTAGCAAACACAAATTATCAGTTTTGTACACCGATCATAAGATCTGCAATAAGCTATTGAAACTAAACTAAGCTAATATAAACTTAAATTTTCTTCTTACCAATATAATCGATTTCTTTTTACTACACCTTAATATTTAAACATTAAACCATGCAAAGGGTATCAAACCAATTTGACTTCAATAAAATAAAAGAAAGAAATGAAAATAAAAAAAAATATTGCCATTTATTTATATGGCTTTAAAGACCCTGCTGCTATATTTTTATGGGCTTTGATTGTCATTTTATTTTTTGAAATTCATCATACAATACAAAATACAAATATTATGTCGCCTTCCAGAAAGAAACTGAAGGTTTTTTGAAGGTCAAAGACGTAAAGTATTGATTTCTTTTCCAAATCAAAAGAGAGAAAAAAAGAAAAAACGTTGACCACCCTAACCTCAAAATCGGATACTGAACTGTTAGCTGCTTAAATGCAATATCCAATCCTAATCAATATCTCCATCAAATATTTTTATTTCCCATCCTGTTCCTAACCCTTAACTTGAGTGATTATGTGGCCTATAAGACCCAGAGAACCTTGAAGTGAAAAGCTATCCCATGACTGTTTGTTTGCAATCAATCTGAGGTTGGTAACCGGTATTTCGATAGGGCATTGAAGACTCAGGAGTACACTTATACATATAATGGCGATTATTTCGTTCCCTACATGTACATTCTGTGACGATATTAATACATACCAGGAAGAAACCCATGGGTGTATATCAAGTTACAGGCAGTGAATTGTCATTGTTGACATTGAGCAGCATTCTAAAATTTGTCAGGGCAATAGACTTGGTGCTGAGCACATTTCTGATAAAAACTCTGAGAGAAAATCAAAGTGCCATGATAAAGTTTCTCAAAAATCTGTCGTTCAGAGTCGTATTCAAACTGTAGGTCCACTCAGCATAAATGATGTAGAAAGCTAGGTCGTAATCCTGATGAAAGGGTTGTAATGACCATTTATGTATGTATGTAATAGGGTTGGAGCAGGCGTTATAGGTACACTCTGTGAAGTGTAAGGGGGTACAATATATGATATAGACTACAGTGCTCATGCATTCTCTACACGGCGATAATAAAAATAATCAGTTGAAAATTAACATTATTGGCGAGATACCGACAAAATTGTATGAAAAAGTGATCAAGCGTAGGATCGAATGCTGCAACGAATCCTCAGCATGACACAGGCATTATAAAGTTTCAACGAAATGGTAGTTTTATGTGTGATTTATTATTTAATCATGCTTTTGAAACCTTTAAAGAGAGAACCCTTTATACAAGTAAGATATTGATAATGTGCATTACACTGTAATTTTAACACAATTACTGTTATTTATTCAAAAAAAAAGAAATCATTAAAATTCCTATAAAATTTCTTTTAGTGTATGAATGAATAACAAATTTAAAATGCAATAACAATTATTGTTAATTTTCTTTTTCTTTTTGTTATTAAAAACACTTACCATTTTGTTTAACAATAATAATTACACTTTTCCGTATCTGTGTGTGTGTGGCAGTTTACGAAAATTTCCTTTTAAAAGAAAGTGTTTGTTTTCCTTTCCTTACAAAACTAAGTATGCTCTTTGTTGTTTGTTGGTTAAATTGTTGTTGTTATAACTGCTGTTATGGTTTTGAAATTTCCTTCACTGTCTTGTTGTAGTAATTTTCTTAATTGCTTTGGCTTAACAGCTGAGAGAGAGAGAGAGAGAGAGTGAGAGTGTTATATACAGTTTGAAATAAATTTTCTCTCTCTAATCATTTGACTTTGTTCTCTTTGTGTTGTCTGGCTGTGTTGTAGTTGTACTCACTAATTGTTTATGTATCACACATACAAAATCACTTGACTATTCTTCTTTAATTATTGTTGTTATTATGATGACCGTTACTAAAATTTTTATGAGTTTTTGTAACTAATAGACTACGTGGTGTATATATATGTGTGTGTGTTTATTTTTCGCGGTAGCCGGTTACTGGCGCTTTGTTTTTGTTTAATGTGATGATGATGATGATGAACGTTCGTTCGTTTAACTTTTAGCGCTGCCTGTTGTGTTTACCTGTTGAAGTCTTTTCACCAATTTATGGAATTTATGAAATGCGTTTCGGTTTTTGTCTCATTATGCGGTTTTGAGACAATTTCACTTTTCACTCAAAATCTTTCTTTTACTGGATGGATGGTTTCGGTTTATTTATGTTAATGATCGGTCGATCGTTTCATATTGAGTTGGATTTTATTTTTTGTTTTTTTTTGTTTTCTTCTTTTTGTTTTCTTTTTGACTATTGTTGTTACCTGTTGTTAAGCTAAAATAAATACTCACTCTTATACACGTAAATATATAGTTTTAATTGTGCGCCAATAACAATAACAAAAACAATGTAATAATAACCAAATCAAAGAAATGTGAGATCCGTTCATTAGAAATGTGATATTTATGGCTAAAACGCTAAAGGTATTTGGATTTGAAGATCCCTTTTACTGTTTAAATTATCTATTTTACCTATGCAGCCTGGATTATATTTTTGCATCAAAGGTTTCCTTTTACCTTTTAATGGGCGCACTAGGCTTTGGTTTCAATTATGAAGAGAATCTTAAAGCGAATTTTTCCAAATCTTTTCTATCTATGGGAAATGTTAGGTTAGATAGGTAGACAAACATCCATTACCTACCATTCTACTAATTTATTAAGAAGCTAGATTGTATTATTAGATGCTAGATTGTAATCCCGACTAGAGGGTTGATAATGTCCAGCTATTTTATGTTATCCCTAAACCACTGGCTCTTATTTTTGTTTCATTGTAGTGCTACCTAGCGACCTACTGTACTGCCATCAAACTGTGTAGATAGTCCCTAAAATGTATTCTCTAAGATATTTCTTCCTGTGATGCAGTAATACCTTACAGGCTACAAGAATTCGTTCTTAGTATACCTTCTCATCATTATAGAATCTACAAGTTGGGCTCAAGACAAATCCCCTTTCGGAATAAGTGTACTTTGAGCCTACTCACTGGTTATTCCTGAATGATTTGATGCATGACTCTAATCCTCTTATTGTAATTTTCCAACATATGTTTCGATTGCAACAAGCCCACCTAGTTTGCTTCTTTTTTCCCCCGTTCTGGGCATCCAAAACGGTTGGAATCCTCCATTTATTTGTAGGATGGTAAGATCGTTTAATAGGGTCTTCCAATATGTACGTAAAGAGAAATGGCATCTTACAATTATCCTTTGCCTACCGATATTATAAGTAGAATATGAAATGACTTGTTCATTATCATATAAATTTGTTTATGTACACAAGTGTGGCATGTATGTAGGTTTAGAACTTTCATAAATTATCGTATGGTATCTGGCTTCTAAAATCTATTGAACTTTGACACCAATCCATTAAAATTAAAAATTAACAAGTTTCACCAAAATTCTATACAAAAAGAAACGAAAACAATAGATGCTGATGTAATGTTGAGTGAAAATTCAAAGAAATGCAAAAACTGTCGTATTTGACTCAAAATTTCTAATTTCTTTTTTCCTCTCCATTTGCCTATGGCCATTAAAATCACTCAATAAGAAATGAAATCATTAAAATTAATAATTATTTATTTATTTATTTACACAATGAATGACATTTCATTTCATATTTATTTTCATATGTGAAGCGTATCAAAAAAAAAATCATTTTACTTTCCCAATAAATGTTTAACGTTCCTCATTAAAAAATGTGTAATTGTTTTATTTGTTGAATTATCAGCATCTTATTTAGTGTGATTGTTACTTTGTAAAGACAAGATGCATTGATGTCAGCAGTTATATTGGCTCTCAAACTAATACTCCAAACTAAAAACGTACTATATTCAGTTTTAAAAGAACTTGCTACAGTTCACAATTAATTCTTTTTCTAGTTTTAGGGTCATTGCTTGTGATAAAAGCTTTTTTCAAAGAAACTCTTCATATATTGTTTTAATTCAGCAACTGACATACGCTTTTGTACGAAATTTTTCGCTCTTAATTCAACATCCTCGATAGTATAGTGGTTAGTATCCCCGCCTGTCACGCGGGAGACCGGGGTTCAATTCCCCGTCGGGGAGACAGCAAAATATTTTTTTAATTGAAATTTTTTTCCATTAAGTTTGTAAATTTTACTCGCATCACTTACTCTTATAATTCGCAGATTCTTTTTTCTTATTTGGTTTGTTTAAATCAAATATAAGCCCATGCCTGTTTAAGAAGAATTTAGTGACGTGCGTGTGTGCGGGTGTAAGTGATCTGTGATTGATGAAGTTTTGTGATTGGTTTGTGTATGCGTGTGTGTGTGGTATGTATATATGTGAACAAAAAAGTCTTGTAATAAAAATAAGTAAGTAAATAAATAAGGTGTAAGATAAAAGAAAAATAGTGGCGTTTATAAATAAAAATAAGGCGGCGTTGTGTGTGGTTTTCTTCGGGGAAGAAGTATCTCGTCGAGATTAGAATGATGGGAGGAGAAGAGGTTAAAGTAGTAGGGGTAAAGTAACTAAGTAAGTAGGTATAAAAAATGGTTGTGTGAGTGTGTGTGTGCGTGTATGTGTGTCTCAAGTAAAACAAAAACAAGTGAAGTGAATTTGATAAATCAGTCGTGTGTGTGTGTGTGTGTTGTGTCGCGTCTACCACCCACTCTCTATCGTCGGCGTTGATGTTGTGTGGTGCCATGGTTCGTGTTGTGTGTGTGTTTGGAATTTGCTTGGATCCTTTGGGAACCGTCGGGGGGATAAAAATCCAACCTCCTTCTTCACCCATGCAACAAAATAATTTTTTTGTGGTTTTTCTCTAAATTTAGGAATTTATTCGGTATGGTGAATAAAATTGTGAAATTCACCAAATTAACAGGGTGTATATCTAGAATAAGTATTTTTCTCCCCTATTAGCAGAGTCATTGGGTTAAAACAAACCCACCATACATAAATTCAGGTGCGAAACAGGGATGGATGGAGTCCCGTACTACGTAGAGTTGTCATTGTGTCAGTAAATTCCATTTTTTACGCTACAAAATTGTTAAAAAAAACATTTTGTAATGCATAAAACAACAAAATTTTGATTTGCAAACAAATTTTTGGATTTTTATAACTCCTACGCATAGTTGTTTATTAAGCCTAATGAGAGCTAAGCTAAGATGTTATGTATTTTAGAGTTCTAACGCATTACTACGATAGATAAAAAGGAAAAAGAAATGTTAACTGCCCTATCCCACGACTTATTGGCATGCAAACAAAGCCGTAGTAGCAGCGGCCTACATAAATAAAATGAATAGAATATTGATGTCACTGCGGACTGTTTCAGTATGAATAAAGTTTCATTTTTCTTTTCTTGTCTTTGTTTTTTTTTTTAATCCGAATTCATTGGACTTTGAGTCATGCATTAAAACAAATATTAAAACACTGAAATTTACATTTCCTAAACACATATTTGTCTGTCATATGTTATATCATATGATAGACATGCAATTTAAGCAATTTTATTGTAATTTTAATCTTAATTAAAGCATTTCAAGCCATATTGGACATAAAAAGCTACACGTAATTAGAAAGATAATTAAAAAAATACAATACAAATCTAAAAAGATGTACAAATGATTGTGTGTATGTATGTTTTGGTGTTTGTTGGTTTCTTCTGAGTGTTTGTTCACTATAAATAACAATAATTAAGAATGTTTTGTTGTTAAATACATAAATGCTGACTGATGATTAAACTTTACTATGTTTATAGTAAAATGATACAAATTGTTGTTATAATCGGTTTGAATTTGTTTGTTTACACACTCATTAAAAACATGTGCAATTTTTTTTTAGTCATCCGCCAAATCCAAATCAGAATCATTGAAATCGATAATCTATAAAAAAGAGACAATGATTACGTACGTATAATAGATCAAAGATCAAAAAGAAAACAATAAACTCACCTCATTATTTAACTCTCTGTATTCAGAAATGCCAGTTAAATCTTCCAAATACTTGGCCGATTCAAAAACTTTAAATAAGAACTCATTACCCTCAGAGCGATAAGTATTCAAGACTTTCTATATAAATAAAGAAAATTAAACAAAAATTCACTCATATTGTGTATTTTTCTTTTACAAAATCTTTAAAACCCCTTAACAGCTTACCTCTGAACAGGCTATACATTGTGTGAACTTTTCGGTGGCCGGCAAAATATTCTCGTAGTTACTTAGCATACCTCTAATGGAATGTGGCAGAATACCCATGATGCCTTCGGGTGTTTTATCCGTATTACTATTGGCATTGGCAGCATAATATGCTAGGTGCCAACTCTTTTTGTGGATGATGTAGCAGCGATACGAGTAGCTCAACAGCATAGCTGGCAGCTATATTTGAAACGCCGGGACGTGTAACGGTACACTGTTGGTCCAAAGTGCGATCTTTAAGAGACTAAAAAAAAGCAAAAGGTGAGATATTTTAATTCCTTTAAATTATTTAAAAAACACCCCCAAAGCAAAACAAAAAAATCCTTGTAAAATTTTAAGATCATGGCAACACTTTTTATATGAGAAAAGTAAATATGAAAGAAAGCTTTTATTAAGCTTTTTTAATGTAAACAACAAATATCTGCAGCTTTATTTAAAAATGCCTTCTTTGATATAATGAGAGCAAAAAAAAAAGTAATGCAAACGTATGCCAGACATTTGTAGAATCCGAGTTGCCCAACAAATAGCGCACAACTTTAGAATGAAGCACAAAATATATATAAGGTCCTACACAATTCTACTGCACTAATCTCGATATTACTCCCCATTTTGCCTCTCTAACTTATGCAACAGTTCCACACCAAACTCGAGCCAATTTTATAGAAGTTAAGTGCCCGAATGGCAGCCTAATTGTGAAATAGAATTGCTATGCCTCGTATTCTGTACCCCCAGCACAAGTTAAGCTGAACAGAACACAAAAGCATATTATTTCCTCTTCGAAATTTACCACAAAGATCATTTGATTTAACATCGTTGGACTGCTTTTTGTGGAGCAACGTCTAAAACAGTGTCTACGCGGATAATCTCTTAACGTTTAAGTATTTAAAAACCAAACTGCATCAAGTTATCGCTAAGATATCACTCGGAATGTGAACAAAAGAAGTGGAAAAGTTCACCTAAAGTATTGAGTGCAGCAATCAATCCAGAGGCGGATATTTAAATGATACTGTATTTCGTACAGTATGACCCAGACAAGGAGCCAAGACATAATGAAGAAAAAGTTAGATTGACTTTTGAAATCGTAAAATGAATGACCCTTCAAGCCCCTACAAAATATTATTATAGGACAGCACTGTTAAGTTGATAGCCAAAGAGAATCGATTAAAACAGAAACAAATTTTTTTAGAGAATTGCGAGAACAATAACTATTTAAAAAGAGAGGAAATTCTTTCTCAGTTCATAACATTATAATTGAAGAAGAACATGTTTTCTAACTTAATTTCCAGTTTCAGTATGAAGCCGATTGCAAATTAAAGTGCATTTAACGGATATAGACACGGTATTGGATGTGTAACATATCCAATGGAAGTCACATTTTATTAAAAAAAAAGTTTAAATTAATAAAGAGTGCAAATAAAATAATAATCATGCAAACAGAATATTTATAATGTTTTCTTGTATTTTAACAACTGAATTCGATTGGAATTTTTAAGGGAGTTTATTAAAAAAAAAAATTTAGAATTTAATTCAGTTGTGGTTTGTGTTTCTCAATATTTTATGTTTTGTTGTGTTTTGGCTGCCATTAAAGAAATATTGTGTGTGTGAGAGAGAGAGAGAGAGAGAGAGGGAAGGGAGAGAGCGATTAGATAAAATTAAAACTGTTTACTTAACTTCAACTGATAAGAATTAATACTATTGCCAACAACAACAATAAAGAGAATAATAATAAATAATAAAATAAGAAATATTGATAGATGGACAGACATAGCAAAATGTCGTAAAGAAAATACACAGACACACGCACACACTCACTTACTAACTAACTAGCTAACTAGCCATGCAAAGAAAATAAAATAAAATAATTTAACGTTCATATTTCATTCTTCCGAAATTCGTACATTTTAGTTGTGTTTAAGTGAATAGAGAGTACGGTACTCTAGAGTTAAAAGAGTGGAGACGGCATATCGAATCAGATCGGTATTATCAAACGATAGATTGTGCGTCGCGTAATCATTACCAATTTGCTGTTATAAATTCAAAAATCCAAACTAAACTAATAACGGGCCAGGCAATCTTATGAAATAATAAAAAAAAAAGAATCAAACACTATTGTTGTTATTAACAAAATTAATCACAATTTAAGTGAAAACCTAAGAATAGTTCAAAGAAAAAAATAGATTCTTAATTAAGCAAAATGTTAACGGAATTTGCTGGTAATTTAGCTCATCACTTGGAATTCGGTCATACTTTAGAAATTGTTGCGAAAACTATCGATGGTGCTTCCCGGTATGTATGATAATAAAAAAAAGTGTTCAAATATTGTAAATAGAATTGATAAGAAGATAACATTTAAAATAAAATATAATATAATGATATGAGTAATGTTTAAATACAATAAATAATTATTTACAGGTAACAATTTAATTCTAATTATTGAACGAAACAAAAATAAATAAATCAAGATAAAAAATTGTAAATAATAGAAAATATACGGAATATTTAGCATTGTACGTGTTGTTGGTAGACTATTGTTTGCTTATATTAAAATCTGTGTCTTCTAATAACCTGTTCTTTTTATCACCGAATCTTATATATTCGCCTGGGAAGTGATTCCAAAAATCAGCAGTAATGTTTTTTAACCCTACAATGCCTGTCAGAAGGCCGTTTACTATTACCAGGTTTGATTATTCTCTATCTGTAAACGTAAGTCTAGTTTGTTGACCAGTGTTTAATGTTTCTGTACAACTGCTTTTCTGCAAAGCCAAAAGTATTGATTCAAAGTGATATGAATTGTTATCGAGTGCAACAAAATGGCTTCAAACCAATAACTTTTAAAGGTTGACTCTTCGAAGTTCTGTTTTTATAAATCGCTTTCGTGTTGGGAAGCGAAACATTGGCATGCGTCAGCCGAGAATACATAAAGAGTCCGCTGTTCTGTTAGAAACATAATACGCATGTGGTGGCCAATTATCTTCTTTAACTCGTGAACTAAACAGAAGTATAGGCAAAAGTCTGGAAAAAGGAATATAAAGCATCAACTTGAGATTTGAGCTTCTTGAATAGAAAATCCTTATCAGGGATGGTTCCTACACATTCAGTGGAATGTGTCGCATTTAAAAAAATAGTTATGAAAGAGAAGAAAAGGAAGTGTAGTGTTTATTGATTTTAAATTTTTGAATCAGTTTCACAGGAAAAACCTCTGGTGGAAGCGAGTTCCCCACGTAAAGTTTCTGCGCCATTGAAAGAATTTATTGGGCAATACATTGTGAAATCCATGCTTTTTGGCATGTACTACGTAAAATGATGTAGATTTTCGAGAATAGGACCACTATATTTCCTTGAGCACATTCTGTTAAAGTAGCAATAAAACAGTGAAAAACAGGCTACATTAGAATAGTGCTTTAATGCATCAATAGAGTGGAGGTACCCTATTGTCCATTCATAAGCATCTTGCCTACTCTTGCACGCGATCGTGAGACCTCAAATAGGCTTCGAAGCATTAGCTCACACAGAGAGTTGTATTCCATTCTCGACGGACGGATGTACATAAGTGGCGTAAGAAGAAAGCAGATCAGATGAAGTGAAGTATTTCTTGCCGTTCTTTGAATGCTTTTTTCCACAATTGGAATTTTCATGCCCAACATCGTTAAATATTTACGCCAACCATACTTTTAGATTATACGTTATTTTATTGCCACTCTTAAAAGTTAATAAAAGGAATTGGTCATTCGCTTGATACCATTTGGAGATTGACAGTAGATTTGATATATAATTATGTTTTCGAACACCTCGAAAGTCAGTTGTTCTCTACAGCAATATGTTGAATTTAATACTTGCCTAAACATGAAGGATTCCCCAATCTAATAAAGACTTTAATTCGTTCCGAACATTGTTGCTAATAGCCAACGTACTTGCATTAAGTTTACTTGTTGACTGGTTTGATTTCATAAAGTAATGCATACAGAGGACAGCATATACAAGTGTATGTAAGTAGTAGTACAAACTAATTCTATAAAAACACTGATGATTAACTAAATTATAGACAAAATACAATAACAAAACTTTACTTAAACAATGCCTTTATATAAATAGGATTATAATATAGCATATCTGGGTTTAATAGAAAGACCATGAATTTTACATGCACCTCAGTAGTAAATATATAAATCTGTCATTATTATTTTATATTAAATCCCTTAATTTTCTTTTCATTTCTTTTCCCTTTTTGTATTACAGATTTAATTTGTGTTTAGCAACGGCCAAGTCCATTATAAATCCAAATGCTGATGTTGGTTTACGCATGACCGTATATTTTCGAGAAGATATCGTTGTACGTAATGCACGCATACATGGCAAATGGGGAGAGGAAGAGGTGAAAAATATTGACAACAATTCATTACCAAATCCTATAACATCGGGCGATTTCTTTATGATCTATATATTGGCATGTGAGGATAAATTTCATATTTCCATAAATAGTCGACCATTTTGTACATTTAAATATCGCTTGCCCTTGGAATCATTAAGAGCTGTGGAGTTGCGTGATCAAATACAAGTTATTAAGCAAATCGATCATCGTACAGTATTTCCAAATCCTTGGCCAGCCATACATACATCGGATTATTTTAAGGCGTTTAGCAACGATTCACCGATATTATTCAGTCCTGGTCATGTTATCGTAATAACAGCACGCTGTTTCGATAATAAAAAGGGACAATTCATAATAAAATTTATGGAAGCAGATAGCAAACGTGAAGATTTCCATTTCAGTGTGAGATTTGATCAGAAGGTGGTGGTGCGCAATAGCCATAATAAAAATTTTGAGTAAGTTAAAGCAGAAAAAGTGAAAAACTTTGTTGTATTCTAAACATACAATTTTCTTTTTACTGTATTTACAGATTTGGTCCTGAGGAAAGACATGGCGGTTTTCCTTTTACCTTCAATCAACAATTCAAACTGGCTATAGCTTTTACCGAAAAAGAATTCTTAACTGCTGTGGATGGCTATAACTTTTGCAGTTTTGCCTATCGCATGCCAAATTTATTACAAAATCTTGTGGGTTTTAAAGTGACCTGCATAAATGGCTTGCATATGCATGTTACCGGCGTGGATCACTTACAAATGGGTGACGCTTTGTGTACAAATTTCGAAAAGTATTCAAAATTTGATAATGAATGTGCCTAAATGTAGCTGTTTTACTTGGTTCTCTCTTGCCCTAAGTATTTAATGTGTGTAGTAGTCTTAAGCTTACTTATTTTTTAAAAAGTGAAATTAATAAAATAGAAACTAAAACAGAAAAACTTACATTTCCTGGTGCAGTAACATCATTACAGAAATAACAGCCCAATTGATTGCCTGGTATACATTTTAAATCATCCACTAGTATCTCAGTGTCAACTTCAGAACCAGCTGTCTTATCAGCTTTTCTAGTACCGCCATGACGTTGCACCAAGTAGCTATCAAAACCCAAGGCTGAATTGATAACAATCTGAAAACAAAATTTAAAAATTATTTGAATATTGAATACGAGCAATTTAATTAAAAGAAAATACCTTTTCATTTGCAGCTCCTAATAGAGCAGGCAACCAACGACTTTCTCTAGAGTCTGTTAAAAGAAATAGAACATCATGCTCTTTTACCAACGACTCCAGCTTATTCAAATCATTTTCTGTTTGTTGTTTTAAGGAGTCCCCTACAGTATGGCCAGGCATAGGTATTTGCATTACATGGCCAGCTGAAATCTGTTAAAAAAAAGAGAAAGAAATCAGTTTATTATTATAAAAAAAAAAAACTATACAAGTGTTATAAACATTTCTACCGTAGTTGGATTAATTTTCTTTAAACATGAAGCTGCAGCATCGGCTTTCATAATATTGCCTTTTTCGGCATCTTCAAATGTATAAAGATATTGGCGTACGGGATTGGCTAAACCAACTTTGCCATTGTCGACGAAGGTTAAGTATTTAAAGCCCCAGCCTAATAACATACGGGCAACCGCACAACCTAAAGTACCAGCACCAAACAGTAGACATTTACAATTCTTAATTATATCCAAGTTAAGATCTGGTAATAAACGCCATTTCATTAGTTTCAAATTCAAGTTAATTGAGTTCTCAGTTAAGCTAAATTAATTA
>QOCX01002164.1:0-24415 GCA_005959815.1 Sarcophaga bullata | reverse complement strand
TTCCGAGTGCGCATTAGCGCCTCGAGGTCTGCGCGCACTAGTACACTGCGAAAGCTGGACGTTATGAAGCTGCGATCACAAAGGACAGCTGTGGCGTTCTCCGCTCAACTCACAGATAAGCTCCGTCGTTCCCTATCTAATCTCAGCGACATTGGTGGACTGTGGGCCAACATCTCCCACTCCTTGCGCACTACTGCGGAAACAGTCCTTGGTTTCGAACGCCCACCCCAACGAAATCAATGGTACGATGAGGAGTGTCGCGAGGCAGCTGCAGCGAAAAACGCCGCATACAAGAAAACGTTGCAGTCTGCAGCTACGCGAGCCATTGTCGAGAACTATAGAGAGAGGGGATGGGAGGAGAGACGCCTTTTCAGACGCAAGAAGAGGGAGCAGGAAAGGCATGAGCGTGAGAAAGTCGAGATGTACAGATGTAGGAATGACGCTCGAAAGTTTTATCAAAAGCGTCTAACCGAGGGTTATAAACCCGGAGCGTCCTCTTGCAAGGATGAGAATGGAAACCTGGTTACAGATCCGCAGGGGGTGCTGAGTTTGTGGAGGAAACACTTCTCTACTCTGCTACAAGGCGATGACGATACCAATACCAATTTAGAGATGATGTTCCGTACCCAATCGACGATGACGGTTTGAAATTTTTCGAATTTTATTTGTTTTGTTGTGAAGTAAAATTGTTCCAGTTAGTAGTATAATATTATTTCATTGATAGGACTGTTGCGTCTAGCCTCACAAGATCTCATTCGATCGGAACAATTTTCGTGCACTTTTTCAAGTGTACGGGATCGTATCTTTCAATGGCATTAGGAATTTTAACCTTCAAACGCTCAATTTTCTCTGGTTTGTCGGCATTATATTTTTCTTTGAGGGTGCGATAGTTGTCTCCATTGACTGTAATGGTTGCACCGTCCTCATTTTCAATGAAATGATGCATCCGCGCCCCAAGCCGCACCAGTCAGTCGTAATGGATGCATTGGCTTCTGTAAGACCACGTATGGGTTTTCTGAGCCCTACCTACGGCAATTTAGCTTATAAAGTGCCCACCAAGATGAAAATGAGTTTCATCCGAAATGACGTTGTGGCAAAATCTACATCATCGTGCAGTTCTCGTTGGCTCATCTAGCGGAGAGAAAGCGAAGCGGATGGTTATGGCTTCAATTCTTGGACCAATCTTTTCGCAAAATTCGACGTAACCTGGTGCGTAAAATGTTCAATTCTTGAGGACAATGACGAGTTGATTTTGATAGATTCACACGCACACTCTCAACCACAACAGCTTCGATATTTTCGAGTGTACTCACTCTAAGAGTACTTTCACGTCTTGGCACATTAACAATGAAATCTATTTCACAAAATTTAGCAATAAACTTGCGTATAATGAGCACTGTTGGTCGAATCTAAACCAATAAGTGGCTCACCCGATATTTATAAAATTTATCCAGGGCGACATTGAAAAAGTGATAACAAAATAATTCAAAATTAAAATATCGCTCCCATGTGAATATTTCTTAATATTATTTATTTTCTTTTTTATTTTAATTCTTTTGAAGAGATCAGTGAGTATGTTGGTTATGTGTGCAAAGCACAACGGAAAATATTAAAAACCTGTGTTTCATTAAAAAAATTCACTGACTTGTCTCACCCTCGTATATAAAAATAGATACATTGAATACGCATTATTCTGCCGATTAACCTTGATATCACAAAAAAGCAACAAAGCAAAATAGCAAAAAAAAGTAAATATCATGGTATAAAAATGTCCCGTGCGACATTAAACAAAATTTACAGTTTTCCTAAGGAAATAAATGTACAACATTCTGAAATTAGTCACTTATTAAATGTTTCATCATGTTTCATTGAACTCGACGTTTGAGTTGTTATTGTCAAAACAACTTCATTTTTCTCATGTGCAAATTTATTGCAAGTTTCATTATATTGAAAACGTAAATTCGGCTCAAAATCAATCTAATCTATAATTATAAAAATGTCTATATCAAAAATCTTTTGTAAAAATAAAAATCTATTTGATTTCGATTTTTGGAACGCCCATATATATATTTCTATATTTCTAATTGCAGTTTTTAATGAGGCTAAGTAAAAAAAAATAATCGACTGAGTAATAAAATGAAAAATACACATTACGTAACTATGTATTATGTTATATATATTAAAAATTATTCAATAACGTAGTCTTTGTCAAAATCGTATTTGTCATCATTTGACGCGCTTAAACTGAAATTATCCAAAACATCTGCAATCTTAGAAACTTTCTTTTCATTACGCGCATTTTGTTTCTTCTTTTTCTTTAACTGTTCTTTTATGTTTTTATTTAATGTTTGATTTCCTAAAATATAGACAATAGTAAGTTTCAAATATTTTCTTTATTTTGTTAACAAAAGATTTACCTTCTAATTCCATTGTTGGATCCAATTTAACCTTTTTACTATCTTCATCTATCTTGCGTTTCTTTCCTTTACTGTGCATTTCAGTTTCGTCGATAATTGTATGCTGTTCCCCTTCATCAATTTCATCATCTTTTGGAGCTTTATACTCGACAGGACCTGTTGATGTTATTTCCATCACTTCATCATTCTTAACATTAAAGTTATTTAAAATGTCTGTTTCCATCGCTTCGAAATTATCTACATCGAATTCTCGAGCCTCTGCATGAACAATAGAGGCGCTTACATGAACATCGTTATTCTCGATAACTTCCGGTGGATGTGTACAATATTTTATCTTTCCAGTATTCCAATCATTTAAAACACTACGCGCTGCGGCGACGACATCAGGTACTCCTTTCTTTAAAAATTTTCCTAAATCAAGCAAGCAATTATTATTATTAACTATGAACAAGAAGTATTTAATTTTTTTTACTATATTACCCATTCTTGCAGCTTTTTTTGCAAAAAATTCCTCAAATGTCTCGTAATCAGTTATATCATACAATTTGCAGAAATATTCTTTACTAGCTCTTTTTAGAACGCTTTCGGCAACAGTAAAAGGATCCTTAACGTCACCCACTCTTTGAGCATTTTTTAATACAGCTGGCATATTTTGATTACTTCCAGAACTTGAAAACACAATACCAGGACAATCAATAAGCTTGATTTTAGAATCTAGTTCTACTTCCTGCATAGCTCTGAAAAAAAAGAGTGACAAGCATTCAATAGTTTTTCAATATTCATTAACAGATTAACTTTGAGACACCAGAGTATTAAAATTCAATTAAAATCATTAGAAACCGTGGATAAAATATCTTTGAACTTAATGCAGAACACTACGTTTATGCTTCAACATATCGACTAAAACTTTGCAACAAAATGATAAGTTTTATCTCTTAAAAAGAAGTTTTAAAGTAAAAAATGGATAAAAAAATAACATTAAATAAAGTTCACTGCGAAGTATTTATGAAATGTGTGGATAATGAAAATGCTAAATTGTTTTTGGTCTCATTCTGCTCTAACAGGTGATTATCCAAGATTAACGCATTACGTACGGGTGGCTAGATATAACGTTTTTAGCAAATCTAACGGTGGGTCCAGATTACGAGATTTCTCTTTTTCATGATTTTTTCCATTCAGTCACCAACAGTTAACGTAAAATATTTTGTTGCGTTAATAGAGTAACGTAGTCTCGCCTATTGTTTACGCAGAAGATTTACGGTTTTTGGAACAACATTACTTTTATTATATACAATATATTTGCTTATTTATTTATTAAATTTAATCAACAAAATCAATTCTGAAATTAAATACATTTAAGAGCATGACCTATATCGGCCATCAGCTCTGATTCATAAATAAATATGTGTATGCTTATTACTAAAGTTATATTCACATATTTGTACAAAGAAATAAAGAAATAAATAAACAACCAACAAAAAAACAAATCAAAGCATCGAAAACACAAAAATACACACAATCTTAAAAACGAGTAAATTCTCAAATGAACATGAAACAACAGAAACAAAATTCATTGTAACGGAAAAAAACAGAATAAACAAAACCAACAACATCTACTCACGAAAATAATACCACAGACTCTATTAAAATAAACACAAACTTAAAACTTACAATTACTTTATTAGAGCTACGAGGTCACATTGGACCTCGTATCATAGTAGTAAAGTTAACATCCCAGCTCAGTCCCACAACTCCAACTAACTTAAACTAACACAAGTATATCTTCTTGATGGATTTCGTGCTATTGCAATGGAACATATCCGGGCTTGTAAGTAACTACCCTGAGCTTCAATTACTAATTAGAGACTTAAACTCAAGTATTATTTCTTTACAAGAAATGCACTGTGCTTATAACTTTACACCAATTCCTCCAAAAAGGAGGAACCAATGTACAGGAATATTCATTAAATCGGATGTTTCACACAAAGAAATAAACATAGACACCGTATATCAACACATTGCCATCGAAGAAAACCTCAACATTAAGTTCACCATCCTATCCTTTTTTTAGAATTAAGAAATATTATTTACTCATTTAATACTCCTGTTCTTGTCGTTGGTGATTTCAATAGATGGAATTCCATTTGGGGATCGCCATACAATAACAATAGAGGAAAGCTACTGGAAACCATGATACTAGCCACTGCGCTGTGTGTGTTGAATGATGGTAGCCCTACACACCTTTCAACACACAACACGTTTTCCCAAATTGATTTATCTCTTTGCTCAATATCACTACTCCCTCTCGCCCACTGCAAAACTCTTAATGACACATGTGAGCGACCACTTTCCAATAAATATATCTCTAACAATCTCGTATATAAACTGCTCTAGGACAAATACAAAGTGATTTTTAGTACAGCCAGAGTAACGAAGATGCTGCGAAAATAACCAAAAGTATATGACCAGACGCAAATTTGCACATACCCCAATCTAAGGGCTGTGCAAGAGCAGACCGGACCCCAATTCCTTGGTGGAGTTCAACTTTGCAACGCCTTCGCAATCAGAAAATCGAAAAATGGAAAAAATTTAAATCAAAATTATGGAACGTATCATAGCCACAAGACTATCATGGTTCGTGACCAAGAAAAAATTAATCGCAATAGAACAAGTTGGCTTCAAAGCCAATAAGGGTTGCGATGACGCCTTATTGCACATAGACTACTACATAACTAAAGCTCTTTCTGCAAAAAATCATGTAAATATTTTATCAATTGACTTTGAAAAAACTTTTGATAGAATAGGTCTTCATGTCATTTTAGACATCCTCAAATCTTGGTCGGTAGGGCCGAAAATCTTCAATTATGTCAAGTAATTTTTATCAAACAGACGATTCAAAATTAGAATAAATGGACATGATTCAAAACTCTTTACCCTCAATAACGGCATTCCTCAGGGTTCCCCCTCTCAGTGATATTGTTCCAGATCGCATTTAACGAAATAAGCAAAATAGTAAACAAACACAACAACCACAAATTTGCGGATCACTGCCTATACGCCGATGTATATCCTCTGCAATAGAAACAATATTAATGAATCCACAGCAATTCTAGAAAAATTCCTACTTGACATACGGCATCGATATTGTCGCGGGCGCAACCTCTTCCTTATCGGACGAATAGGATTCTGATGTGACAATGGTTGATTCTTTGGCCGATGCTGAGACTCATCCAAATTAACCTCCAATACTCCAAAACTGCCTCCGCCGCTCTGCTTCTCCGGGGAATGCAAACCTCATTTTGGTCCAAGAACTCTGGGTCGTAGACGGCAGGGTTTGTGGACGAAACACGAACGGATAAAGCATTGCTTATATTCAGAACGCAGGTATGCCTAGGGCTTTTGTAATGGTTAAGACCAGTATTAACGATCTTCTCCTCAACAGGTTCAGTGACAGGGACACCGTAACCATGGTTGTCGAGATTAAATCGAGGACCCTCTGGTTTACATCAGCATACCTGGCCCATGACTATGGGCTCTCTCCACCTAAGGAATCCATCAGTCGGCTGGTGGCGGACGCGATGCCGGAACCGATGAAAACTCCCACCATGTGATGTGGGGCAGTTCCGGAACCAACGAACGTGGTGAGTGTCTTTTTGATTTTATCATTAGTAACAACCTAATTATAGCTAATCGGGGAGATGAACCAACCTTTCTTACTTCGAATAGAAGGGAAGTGTTGGACATCACTCTGGTCAGCTCCAATTTCTCTGAGAACCTTAGGGACTGGTTTGTATCTCGGGAATGCTCCTTTTCCGACCATAGATATATTATTACCTTCAATATTGATACGGTAGAATCTCCGTTTATGGCTACCCTCCCGGTAAATAGGAGAAAAATAAACTGGACCATTTTTAGGGAGACTGCGTAACAGCCTTCCCTTGTCTCCCCGACTATTATGACTCGTTTTGATGTGGATAGGGCTGCTGACACACTGTCGGCGGCGCTGAGGTCAGCGGCGACTTCCTCTGCCAAACCCTCTACCCACATGGGCAAGCGGAAACCGCTATAGTGGAACCAAGACAAATAAAAATAGGACAAAGGCCACAGGCGAATGTTCAATCTACAAGGGCAAAAAAAGGAAACTTAAATATGCTATAAGGCGGGCGAAAAGTATGCGTGGAGGAACTACTGCGCGAGCGTGGAATTCTCTGCCGAAACTAGTCGTCTTCGTAAAATCCTAAGTTCCACACACAAATTTATTGACTGCATCCAACGGTCAGACGGCTGCTGGACTGCGTTCAGTCTAGAGCTTGAGCTGCTCCTTGACACTCATTTTTCAGGCGGTCAAGCACTCTATCAGGTTAATGAACCACCATCCAGAGATTGCTCCCTGACTATTACTCCGGACCAAGTGTATTGGGCTGTTAGGTCCTTTAACCCATTCAAGTCCCCGTGACCGGATGGTATCATCCCGGTTGACATTCAACATAGGGAAGAGATAATTCGTCCCTGGCTGCTTGCCATCTGCCATGCTAGTCTCAAGCACCTTTATATCCCTTGGAGCTGGAGGATAGCTAGGGTGATCTTCATTCTCAAGGCTGGGATACCGTTCCACACTAGGGCAAATGACTACAGACCAATCAGTCTGAGTTCCTTTCTTCTCAAGACGCTTAGTGAAGACTGCACTGCACTCTCTTATCTTTGGAGTAGTCTATACATGTTAAAGAATACACTCGGACCATTTTTTTTTTGGACATTGAGGATGAATTCAACAACGTTGGCCCGGACGCTATAGTTAGGGCTCTTAGTTCTCTCAACCGGGGAAAGATCTGGTCAGGTTTATGGAGCTTCTACTTAAGTCGAGGTTAGTAACCTCCACAGTGGAGGCCACACACTGTCATAGAATGGTCTGTAGAGGTACTCCGCAAGGCGGGGTTCTATCTCCACTATCTCTGGAATTTTGCAATCAACTCACTTTTGAGGTTGTTGGAATCTTCTGGTAATGTCGCCATATCCGGTGGCCCCATTTAACATAGATTTTCTCCCTACGGAATATTGTCTCGACAGAGGTTTTCGCTCTTTGATTCCGAGTAGGGACGACTGGGACTGACGCGGTCGTGCCTCTGGAACTCTTGGATATATACATCGATGGTTGGTAGCGGAGTATACTCCGGGAAACTGGACCTGAACATTTCTCTCCGACTGCTGGACTACTATACTGTGCCTCAGACGGAGGTGATGGCCTCTTACCGGGCCGCTCAATGGATCCTCGTCAACGGTGCTCCTTTCACACGCGTCTCAATCTTCTCCGACAGTCAGGCCGCCATAAGATCTCTGTCTAATGTTGGGAATAACTTTAGGATCGTTAGGGAATGTCGCCGCTGTCTCCACCTTCTTTCTGAGCGCTTCTATGTTTCACTGGTCTGGGTCCCCGGACACAGTAATATACCGGGAAACTGTAGGGCCGACGAGCACGCCGGAGCTGGCACATTCCTTCCGGTACCCTCTTCAATCGACGTGGGTATGCCACTTTCTTCGGTCAAGTCGGCCATTGCGCGGATATTCCTTCGAGACGCCAACCTATCCTGGGTCAATGAGGAGTCCTGCTCCACCGCTAGGCTCACTTGGCCCCTGATGGGGAATAGGAGGTGTCCAACCAATTGCCTGAACTTGGTCGTGGCATTATCTCAATCACAGTGGCCATGCTTACAGATAATTGTGTTATGGGTAGATACGCCGAAAGGATGCGGCCTTCCCATTCAACGATTTCTGCCGTGGATGTAGATCCGCTGAGAAGACTGTTATCCACTTTCTTTGTCAATGGCCCATCTCTTGCTAGGAGTAGATATAGGTTATTCGGCTCTCCATGTTCTGCCAGACTTAACGGAGCTCATCATCTTATTGACGTCAAGCGATTAGCTTCGTGTTATTAGGCTTTCTGGCTGTTTTCCAGCGGGGTGGGGTACATCGTCCTTTTGTTTGCAGCCTTTTCGCTGACTAAACTTTCTTCTTCCCTTGGCTTTGGGAGACACTGCGTCAGTACAAGGGACTGCCGCTCCACCTGTGGCATCACAACGGGCCGCCTAATGCGTGCTCAATTGGGAGGCTATTTGATATCGGAGGCTATCACTCCGACCCTAACTTACCTAACCCACTTGACATCGATAAATTAACTGAATATTCTTGGTGCTTCGCTCTCGATCCAAAAAACAGAATAAATTTTATTATATTTGCAGAAAACACCTTTCGTGACTCCAATTATTATAGAATCTCATATAAATACACCATCAGGATTGAAACGGGGTTAAAAAATTAAAAATCCAAACTCACACCCTGGAAAGATCATCCTAGTGCATTGAAGAACTCATTAGTAGCCAGAGGCAACATAATTAGCATACTTAGCAAACAAGGTCTTGTCCTACCTCACCAAAGCTCTTAGTTCTAAGCAATATGGATTACCGGGCTATGGGTACATTTATGGGTAAAAATATAATTAAGCCAATGTAACCCAGGACAATATAATTTTAATGCCAATTATCATCATGCAGGTGAGGGATCCGATCAACAACTTACTCGAAAAAACTCGTCTTCTGTCTATTAGAAAATGGTTAATATATCCATTCAAAGCTAGTATTCTCCCAAAACTCCCAATAGTACAACTCTGTTATTAGACCGGACATAAAATCCAACCTAACCTCTAAAAAAAAAAACAACCGGGCCCCTAAAAGATTTAAATCGGAATTGCTTGAGGCACTAGATATGCTCTTCTGTTTTTGAAGAACACAACAACAACAAAAAACAATTAAACAAAGCTCCATGGAAATTCGACCTAAATGTCTTGATTGTCACTTATTACATACATAACATAATTCGGCCATTACAACCCTTCAGTTCAGGATTTTTACGGCCTAGCTTCCAACACCACTTTATGTTGTGTGTTGCTATTTCTATACATGAGTTGGCGGGAACCTACAGTTTAAAGTCGCTCGACGACAGATTTTTTTGAGAAACTTTTCACTGGCGGCGTGGGGGGGGGGGGGGGGGGGCGGGGGGGGGGGGCCCAATTTTTTATTTACTCTCAGATTTTTTGCCAGAAATCTGCTGAGAGGAAGTCGCCGAAGAAATTCTTTTTCATATTTCATTTTTTGATGTCTGACCGGGGATTCGAACCCTGGCCTTTCGTCTAATAAGCCAACACACTACCTACTAGACTACGGCAACTTCAGAAAGTCACTTATTAATTTCATCAAAAATACTACACTACAAAACACATTCCACTGTACGATTTCTGAAATCAAAGCCAAAGTTTTAAAAATCACGTTTGGAATCTAATTTATACCGATGGCACCAAATCTGAACACCAATTGCCAGTTTATGCCGTAGTGAATGAAGTGGGAAACATTTTAATTCTAGGTACGCTTTCCGAACATGCCTGTTTCCACGGCAGAATCCTGTGCTATTTAGCAGGCTATTCGTTTTGCACTTTAAAACAAAAATAAGACTGCTATCTTTACAGATAGTTTATCCGTTCTAAAAGCCATAAGTAGCCCATCTACTAACAAATGAAAAATAATATCACACATTAGAGAATCGGTAACAGGAAATGAAAATAGAATAAAATTACAATGGATACCTAGCCATATTGAAGCCGCCAATTCAGCAGCCAAATATGCCTCTTCTGCACCTATCATAATGGATGGTACAATTGAAAAAAATGACATTTGACGTCACATCGAAAGCAATCTTAAGCTCAAACTCAAGGAAACTCCCATTACATATTACCATTATTCAACAAAAATTCGCAGCACAACCCACCAATATATCCTACAAACATCTCAAAAAATAAAATCAAAATATTTTCAAGACTACATCTAGGACATACCAGCTTCTCACATGATTGGTTACTAAAGAAACCAACTTCCCGACATACCTGCACTGAATCTAAATACAATTTAACTATCAAACATGTCCTATCAGACTGCCCTTCTTTTGAAGCCCAAAGGAATAGAATACTCTCCAATGCATCAGCCATTGATCTCCTTAAAGAACCACCAGGCACTAATATTAACAAAATATATAATTTTATTAAAGCAACTAAATTCAAAATATAAGTAAATGTAGTAACAAGCATACTCATACATATGTATTTATTATATACAATATAAAACTGTGTTAATTAAGGTCTTAAACATTTGATCGAATGTCACTCAGACAACAAATTTTTCACCGGAATATTTTACTTCGATATCATTTGAAAGGGATTTCTTGAATTGAACTCTGATGAGAAGGACTCTAAGTTTGGGTAAGTAATTAGGAAAATAATTATATGTGAAATATTTCGATTACTTAGCTTTTAAAGCTTCTGATTTCAAAGTTTTGAAATTTTAAGGACATTTATGATCAACCGTACGACTGGTATTTGAGGTAACTTCAATATTGATGAATTAAGTAAAGTGTTTTGAATGTATAGGGTTTTTATCGTGTAAAAGACTTCGGATTATTACATATAGTTACGGACATTTTAAGAGTCTTGATGGAGTCTACATAATATCCTAGATACACAGAAGCACCACAGTAAAGCTTTATCCAGAAGCGTGAATATGAAGTTCTAGAGAGTAATCTAATGACAGATAGACTAGCAAAAAAAGGTAACATAACAAAACTCTAAAAGGTCACCAGAAATTTTTGCATAGAGGCCACCTACAAATTTGATTAGGAAACTTTTCAGGGTAAAAAAATTCTAAAATATTTGGTCGTCCTGGCAACAGTGGGGGTAAATAAAATTCTTTCATTATGATAGAGATTTAAAAATATTTTCTTAATCTATATTTATGTTACGACATGTTTTCCTATCCAATTCATATGCAATATATTTCCCAAATTCCAGAACATTTTTTATAGGAATAAAAGAAATTTATATAAACTTACCTAGTTACACCGGGCGTGCATCCAACTGAACAACTTTTTCCACGAGTTAATGAATTGATAATTGAACTCTTTCCAACATTTGGTATGCCAACAACACCTACGCGAATTGATGTTTTAATACCTTTATTCCGACAGTAATTGCCTAACATAGACATAAGTAGCTCAGCGCCCACGCACATCGATCCCTGCATTGCCTTTTCCGAATTCATTTGATTAAATTTTCGGCGACCTAGTTTTGTGTTCTGATCTTGAGTTGACGCCTTAAAAGCTGTTACTGGACCTAAACGTCTGAAATACTTTAACCAGGCATTTAAGTTATCTTTGGGTACCAAATCTGCTTTATTCAATATCAACACCAAACGCTTATTACCGGGAGCAGATCGGACTGCTCGTTCGACTTCCGAACACCGAGTTCCCAAAGGGTCACGAGCATCCACTACTTCTAATACAACATCTGCATTTTCCAAAACTTTTTTAAACTCTTTAAAATATTGCTTCAGTGATTGTTCCTTTGATCCAGATTCTTTATATTCTTTCTAAATTAAAACGATAGCAAATATGTGGCTTTGTTTGAAACTTAATCTGAAATATCGTGCAAACTAACCTCCTTATTCTCCTCGTTATTCTCATGCATTATTGTGTGCACTGTTCCACGCATATCAGCGTCATCTACTAAAGCCTCCAACGTCTTGAATCTATTCTGTTCTTTATCATTTTTGACAGCCTCGCGTTTCCTCAATCGTTCCTCTTCTTTGCGTTTTTTCGCCTCTTCTACTTCTTTTAAAATTTCTTCTTTGAAAGGACATATGTTTGGAATTTGAATCAATTTCTGCTTTTTGCTTCCCTTCTTGGGATTCTTTTTCGCCTCCCTTTTAACTTTTCTGTTGTGTTCACGTACCTTTTTCTCGATTTTGTGCTTCAGTTTTCCCGTTAAGCGTTTCGATTTTTTAGCTTTAATCACAAAACATTATTCTTATGTTTTATTCAAAAATTGTGAGTTTTTACTTACTTTTTAAACGTTTTAAAGCCATTTTAAATTATGTCTCAATATTATTTTTCTAATAAAATTCGAACGAACACCAACCAAAACACGTGAAACCAAAATTGCACTTGAATAACAAAATATATCAAGTGTGTTTAATTTGACAACGAATGTCAAACTCCATTGTAAGAAGATGCCAGACTTAAAACACATCTACTTAAAAAATTATGTTAAAATATTAAACCAAAGCGAATTGATATCTATCTATATAGAATAAATTCGCCTTGCACTTTTTTTTTTAAAAATAATTTATTCACAAATATTTATTTACATTTTTTTCATTTACTTCGGCAAATGCGATCGGGAAATAAATTCGACTTTAAAATTTTGGTAATTACATTTAATATAATCTTCAAAGAAACATAGTTTTTTAATATTTTGGAGTGAGAGTCATGGGTTCAATTCCCAACAGAGATTTTGATCTATGACACTACAACGAGCATATGGTCAAAGATCCGCAAATCGTATATAATTAAATATAATTTGTAATTGTATTGTAATTAATAAATAATATTTTGGAGCATGAAGTGATAGTATTTGAAAATTCGGTGATAATTTAGTCATTAACCCTATTTATTTATTTCTTCGATACTTAATTTTTCAGACAGTCGTATTTTTTTTTCAAATTTAATTGTCATCAGCGTTACCCTGTGATCCGTGTATTAAATCTACATTTATGTGATGTAATTGAAGTTTTTGTGAGGTTCTAATAATTTTTTTATTCGATTTCCGAAAGAAAATGTCTTTTAAAAGAGTTATTTCTTCATTATTGATGAAAACTTGTAAAAATGTTGGATTTAAACAGCAATTTTTTGCTGTTCACACCAGTACAACATTAAAAAAAGCTGAAGACCGCAAGGAAATGCTTGCATCAATGCCTGCCAAAGATGAAGGCACTGCCGGTGAAAAATCTGTTGATATCGACACTTTATTGGGCAAGTAAGTAAAGAAGTAAATGTTGACAATTATTTTCGAACATAATTGTATATAAAAATTTTTAGAAAAGAAAAGTTTTTCCCTGACGCCGGAACACCCACACAATTATTCAACGGTTTACCATTTAATGAACTACCAATAGCCCATGTGCGTGTTTCACCCAATAATACGATTATATCTTTCACTGATAGTAAAGGTAGGTAAACGTAACACTTAAATAAAATTGACTTCCAGACATTTTGGTTAAATAGGTGTACCCCGTCTTATACGATCCTGTGGCGTTGAGGGCTTTAAAAATACGCGTAAAGGTACAAATATAGCCGCCCAAGCTACTGCTATTAGCATAGGAAGTGTAAGTATTCCTTTGAAGACTATACTCATTTGGGTTTTTAATGAATCGATTTTTGAATTTAGAAAGCTGTTGAGTTGGGTTGGAAAACCATTCGAGTTAAGGTTCGTGGATTGGGACCAGGTAGAATGGTAAGTATAAATGCTTACTTCATTAAGATAGCGTTAAGGACAATATCTATAAATATAAATCGACCTTAGAAATGGTAATTATACATGTTTAAATTTATAATATCACTTACTTAATTGGTCAGTGCAACCCATTAGTCACGATTACGATCTAGCTTCCACACCACTTATGTTGTGGGTGTTAATTTTATCTATGACAAATTGTTGGAAAGCTTTTCTTGTTAATTTTTATTTACTCGCAAAGTTTTTGTCAGAATACTGCTGAGAGAAAGTCGCCGATGAAATATGTATTTTTCATATTTCGTACTGTTCGAAATAAGCCAGCTCACTACTACCACTCACCGTAGTAGAATGACTTCAAATCTTATAATTTTTTGTAGATTTAAACTTATAATATACATAAATACATGATTGGTCATTACAACCTTTCAATCAGAATTACGACCTAGTATCTCACACCACCTATGTTGTTTGTTAATTTTATACTTGCGTGGCGGGACATACAGCTTAATGTCGATTCCGGACGACAGATTTTTTGAGAAACTTTTCATGGCAAATTTATTTACTCTCAGAGTTTTTGCCAGAAATCTGCTGAGAGGAAGTCGCCGAAGAAATATTTTTTCATTTTTTAAGATTTAATAAATAATATAGTTGATTATAATTTCTTTCATTTTTGTTCCGCATAAGAGAACTAAATTATTAATTATAAATGTCCTTTCGTTGTATAAAGTGGCAAACCCATTTGTACGTGCTTTTTATCTTTGCCTTCTAGTTTACTATGCGACTTTAAACTCCTTCCATGGTGTATGGGTTTTTCAAGTGCTGATGGATTTTGCTTCGCCGTTTCGACTGCTCTTCTAATTACAGCTTTTTTCAGTAGTATTTTAGATAAACAACCTTTTTCACATATCGATAGAACCATTTTTGCAATACACGAATCAAAATATTTCCAATTTAAAAAAAAAAATTTAATTGTCTTCAAACTAAATTTTTTCGGTAACGGTTGATTAGCGGTCAAAAGAAATAAAAACACTTGAAAAGATTATGGTATAAAAATTTTTGATTTAATGCTTAATTTAAGTTTGTGCCATTTATTTGCCCAAAGTTATTAGATCTATAATCAAGTAATATTGATAACTTTAATTTCATTAAATCTATGTTCGAAATCTTGCTTTATTATCTTGTTATATGTATGTACATATGTGGACAAACTGAACACAGAAAATTAAAACTCTCGATTGAGAAAGAGAAGATAGCAATAAAAAGTCACAATTCAACAAATAGCCATAAGAAAAATTCAAGTGACCCTTAACATGCTCTTAAAAACGTTTTTTATTTATATTCAACACAAAGCCTGCATACGCTCACTGGAATTTCTTTATTCCTAAAAAGGAAATCATTTTACAGAAAATAAAAATAGAAGATATGAATACTCAGGCCATATGTCTATAAATTTTTATTTCCTGACCTAGTCTTAGTTTTAGTTCATAAGATGGATTCAATATGTTTTTGTTTATTCATTTTCCTTCAAAACAAATATTACCTAAATTAACTGACTAAATTCAAAATGAATTTACAAATTGTTATAAGCATCAAGATTTTAAAATGTAGTAGTAGACTAGTAAACATATAAATAAAATGAGCAAATGGGAAGAAAATTGTTCGAAAAGTTATGCTAATATATAGTGGGGTGAATGTAACCTTTACAGATTGCCTAGAAATGCAATTAAATTACCTAAAAACGTATTCTGGTTCCTGACTTTGTCAGAAATCAAAATGTATTAAATAAAATTCGTACCTTAATCTATCCCTATTTGAAAAAGTTTCCATTTTAACATTTATTTATTTTGGCACAAACGAATGCAACTGACTTATTCTTTTGTCATTTCCATAAGAAACTGGTAAAAAAACAAACCTGAGAATTTTTGAAGATAGCTATGTCTTTATCTTGCCTTAGTATTGGCAAACTAATTTAGATTTTTTTATTTTATTATTATTATATATCGTATATCTTGCAAATCAGCATCTAATCTTCGTTGCATTAGCACTATTAATTTATCAACTTAGCTTTCTAAAATATTTACCCACGCCTCTTTTATTTAAAGAAACAAATCGTTTACTCAACCTCCAACCTCGTTTTATTCTCTACGCACCATGTCTCACATATTCTTTGTGGAATTGAGAACGGGCGATTTCACAAATCAGTTATTTACTGCAAATGTTAAACTTGGTTGTGGGAATGAAATGGTGTGTTTTTCCCTCAATATAATCGGGCATCCGTGTCAAATCAGTAAGACTATGACCGCTACCTCTACAAAAATATTTTGAAAACCGTCATGCTACCTTTATGAATTTTTCTGATCTCAGTCGCCAATCCTAAATCCTGCAGAGGATCTGTAGAACTGTGGGAGGACATAAAAATATAATAGGATCAGAAGTCGGATTAACAAATTTTTTTAATTGTAATTGTTGTTTTACTAATCTATTATTATTTCATTCCTACCACACATTTGCAGATGTTAAATGTATATACCACCCTAACCACTATTAATTTATACACCACGTATTTTTGTTTGATATACCAATGTTGAAAGTTCCATATTTTGGATAATTATAATGACAACGCCTTGAGGGCTACATTTTCTGAAAAGTAATTTTGTAATATTTAATTCTGTATAAAATGAATAT
Organism: Sarcophaga bullata; assembly: GCA_005959815.1. NCBI lineage: Eukaryota > Metazoa > Arthropoda > Insecta > Diptera > Sarcophagidae > Sarcophaga > Sarcophaga bullata. Next base: position 7,927 of record QOCX01002164.1, on the reverse strand, counting down.
AACATATTTGGATGAATTTTTTGAAAATACAAACTAAAGCAAAATTTCATTGTTTTTAGACCAAAATTAACTGCCTATTACTAACTCACTATTTTCTTTTATCATCTAACATTTACCCCAATATGTACAAATATATTATTTTTATTTTAAAGATTGTAGAATTACCTTTCAGAAACAGTGACTCTTAAGGCGCAGTCGTTATTATTCTCTAAAATAAGTAATTTTGAATGTTGATATATGAAAACCAGACAGCTCTTGGTGTATGAATTAATATTGGTTACCTAAGCACTTCATTTTTTTTTGTTTTCTAATATTTTTATAATTTTATTATAACGGTACACTCTCATTTATTTCTAATTTGATTTTTTGAGCCGCTTTGGCAAGAATTTGTTCACCCTGCTAAATTATTGTGGTCAGATAATTCTAATCTAAAAACATTGAAATTGTGTTTCTTTCTGTGTTTTCAATACATTTATAAAAAATGTAAAACTTATTTTATATAGAATCAAAGAATATAAAATTACCTTTCAGAAAATATAACTTTCAAGGCATTGTCATTATTATTATTTAAAATGTGGAACTTTAAATATGTATTGGTATATCAAATAAAAATGCGTGCTGTATAAATTAATGGTGGTTAGAATAGTATATATACATTATATATAATGATCGTATGTATATATATGTATGTATATATATATATATATATACATTATAGTGAAGCTATAATGAAAAGTAATTATATTTACACATAAATGTTTTAAAGCTGATAACACCAAACATACACAAAAACCTGAAATTTACAGAAAATAACTTTTTCAATTTTTAATGGCATGGGTCTTTTAAAACATAGCTACTGTTTGTAATAGATATTGAATATTGATATTGAAAATTGTACTTAATGTCATGACTATTATATCGTATAGGCAGGCCAAAGTTTTTGCCAGAACTCTGCTGAGAAAATATTATTTCCAAAGAAATTTTATTTCATATTTCGTTTTGATGGGGATGACCGACATGGTTTTTGAATAAGCTAACACTTTACCTTCTAGACTACTACGATACATTGTTAGCATTACATTTTTACTAATTTTATGTTTTTATTTCAGTCTGCTATTAAAGGTTTGCAAATGAGCGGCTTGAATATTATATCAATAACTGATAACTCACCTGTATCATGGAATCCACCACGACCACGAAAACAGAGAAGTTTGTAAATAGAAATTATATAATTGTACATTTTAAATGCTTAAAAATAGCTAATATATATAAAAACTTATGAAATAAAACAACTAATTACGAAACAATATATACATATACATGTTTGCCTAGCTATTACGATTATTTATAGAACTACATTTACGTAATTTGTAGAAAATTATTCAGACAGATAATAATTACAAGTTTGGAATGAGCTAAAACAATTTTGTTTGTTATTAGTGTTTTTTACTTTGTATACAATATATTAAACTTTATGGACTTGATATATGGCTTAACCAAAATTTTTGTTATTCATATGAACATGTCTACATGCCAAGTAATAATATGGACAAGTGTTACATTAAGGGAATTTAAATAAGGATCAATAAGTGAAAAAGAAGCATTTATTAAAATTATAAAAAAAATTTAGAATGTCACTCTAAAAGAATAATTATACAACTAATTTTACTCAGTAGAATTTATTTCTAGAGAACATTTGGATTTATATTTTAAATTACTTTCTTATGATTTATAGTATAATGAACGTCGCTCAGTAATTATGATTGAGGTTGGATAATGAATATATTTAAAGGACTAATAATAAAATAACTTGGCATATCATAACACAACAAACTTTTTAAAATGTTTTACTAGTAAATAATTAAGATATTCGTGAACTAAATTTCCTGCATTACAATTCCGAATGACGTAAATAAGACATTTGGATTTAAATTGTGAGAAACATTTTCTTCTAGCGTTCGACAAAGAAAATACTGGAGTAGCCGTATTTTCGTTCGTTTTGTTTAGATTAATATTATTTAAAACGTTTGTTGTATTTTTCTCATTTTTTTCTGGCGGTAATGGTTGCTGGAAAATATGTGAGAAATTCATATCATTCATATTTTCGTTACCCCTTAAATCAGTTGTTTTGAATTTACGCTGCCTTTTACTCCAGGGTATCCGACGTTTTCTATACAAACTGTCTGGTTTCGATGAAAATTTTTCCATTCCTCTTTCTTTAGACAACAAAAGCATATTTTCTACTTTCCTTATATCACTTACATTTGTTACAAGTTCATTTTCACAATTTCGGCATCCACTGCTACCGAATGAGGTATGAAAGCTAACAAATGATGTATTGCCACCTACAGACCCATCCGATCGACTACTACCTGGCTGGTCGATTGAGTTCTCATCAGATCGATTATCATTATTACCAGGTCCATTTCCATCATGATTTGTTCCCTCATCTTCAATACAATCCATAAAATTATTAACGCACGATGGTTGATAGATAACAGCAGAAGCATGACCTGATCTCCCCGAACTCAGTGGAGTTCCCTGTTCCCAAGTGTTAGTTTTTGGGTCGTAAACTTCTACTATTGACAAAAAATTCGTTCCATCAAATCCACCAATTGCATAAAGTTTTCCGTCCAGTGACGTTAAAGACAAGGCACTTCGGGCAATCTTTATAGGAGCTACATGTTCCCAGAGTTGGTTTTCTGTATCATAGCGCTCTACTGAAGAAAGTTGTCGTGTTCCATCAAAACCGCCAACTACGTAAATATATTGATTAATTGCAGCAACACCAGCTCCACTGCGACCACAAGTCATAGATGGAACAAAACTCCATGCATTGTTTTCGGGATGATAACACTCTACGGATGCTAAACGTTCGGTGCCGTTAAAACCTCCAACAGCATACAGTAGGCGATTTACAACTACTACGCCTACACCAAGCCGCTTCGCGTGCATAGGTTGTACCAAAAACCAACGATCTAGTTCAGGATCATAGCTATCAGAATAGTTTTAATTTTAAATGAAGTTTGTCTATTTTCTGTATATTTACTTAAAGTTAAATACTTACTATTCAACGGTATTGTGATATTCTGAGCCAGCCGATCCACCTACTGCGTACATAAGTTCATCCATTACAGCAACACCAACACGATGACGTGGAACTGTCATCGGAGCACATGGTCTCCACTGTTCTGTTAATGCATTGTAGCGATCAACCCAATCTGAATCATACGATGAACCAATCGAATTATTTCTTCCACCTACAGCATAAAATACACCTTTAAGAAATGCAGCACCTAGTCCTGAACGTGGTATTCGTAAACTCCGTAAGGTAGTCCATGTTTTATCATCAACATTATATGCTTCTAATATATCTAGAGACTGACGGAAGAATCCCCCAGCTACAAAGATCATGCGTGTAGTATTTGGTTTACGTTCCTTCACAATCGGACGTTTATGTAGAGTTAAGTCTTTAAAAATTTTTGCCAGGTACTCTCGACATGCAGGCACTTTGCGTAAAACATCACAGTTTTTCATTTGCTCTCGAAGAAATGTCGGCGTAAGAAATTGACAACGTACTGAAAATAGTATGTGTTCCATTTTAGGATAACGATTTTCCTCATCATATTTGACCCATTTTAAAACAGCATTATAAACTTCTCGTTCGCCTTGTACATTTAATTCATCACGACGAATCAATGCAATCAGTTGATAAGCGGATAATTGTAAAAACTCTTCCTCCTGGCATACCTTTAAATGTTTTGATACTTTAGCGTAAATATCAATATGAAAATGTTTTTTTAGGTGCAATCGTATTAATTACCTGAGTAAAATGACGTTCAATGAAATGATTAGCTTTTTTCTGCAGTTCAGTACAACCATGTTGTTCTGCAAAACTTGCTATTCCAATTGCATTTGTAGGATCCAGTTGCCGTTCTAAAAAAGCGCAACAGGCATCAATGACATTTGGAACTTGAAACATTGTTGCAGCTGGCAGCAATTGGCAAACCGTCACCTCAGTCACGCGTATATGTCCCGTATACATGAAATATATAATGCGACCCATAGCTGTTGGACACACCTGCATACATACATACGATTCAAGTGAATAAAAACAAAACTTTGTGTTTGATAGATGAAATGTTGCATTTATAATATGTTGCATTGCTTCTTTAAAAAATATACGCACACATGAAGTTATTATTACTAACCCCTTGCAATTGAACTCGAGACATTTCAGTTTCTTTTAGACCACCTGTAAACATGGCCTTAAAATATGGCGAAGCCGCTGATAATACAACTTTGTGGGCTGGAAACAACTCCTGCTTTACTTCGAGTATCACATCGGTCAACATATTGTGGGAACGCATCATAAACATCATTTTCAAAGCTTCTTTTGCATAATTCGACATACAAAAAGTCATATCATCGTCTTTGGCATTAAGGTCATCATGTTCATCAAGTGCTGATGAACCATATGAACAGACACTTTGGCAATGTGATTGAGGTCGACGACCATTATCGGATGTAATATCCATTTCAGTATCTGTAATTGTATAAAATTAACTCCATAAATAATGATTTAATTTTATGTTTAAGATATTAAATTAGAACCCTCTTAAGTAAGAGTTGAAGAAAACTTTTTAAGCAAAAAAAGTTCAATGAACCTAATAATTGCTGATGAAATTATTAAAGTTACATAATTTGAATAAAAACGATATTTATATTCGTATAGTTTCATAATAAATTAATAAGATATTTTTGGTTTGTCTCGTAATTTATCTTTCTGTTTACTCTTGCTTCTTCGTGTTGTAATTGCATTTAAATATACACAGTGTGGAATAGAAGAGTGCATGTAGATATATTAGGTTCTCCAAAAATGGGTATCCATTATAACATTAAGATAGATTTCATATGGCTTTGTTTTATATTAACTATTATTCCATTATTAATATTACTTGAAACAATTCACTGTGAAAATGTTAGTAAATTGGTGAAATTTATATGTACTCAGTTTTGCACCTGTTTGAACTTATATTAAATTAATGTGAAAATTTTGTATCTACAAAATTTGGTACTATTTCATCAGGAATTTACTGGTGTTTCACTTCACAATAAATTCTCAATCGAATTGGATGTTGCGCCGGCCACTGCGATGTTAAAAAATTCTGTTCATCTAAACATTTTTTACGATTTACGTTGTGTGTATACGGTCGTTGAGAAGGTTTTTCGTAATCCTGACTGAATGGTTATAATGACCAACTTAGTAACTATAATGTATTTCATTCGGAGGATAGGCGACCACGATCTTAAGATAGGGATCTGCAGAATACTCGAATAAACCTCTCTTCTCATAGATTGTTTTTAATGGCACTTTTCTATTGGTTATTAAGTCCCATAGTCGTGATTACAGTCTTGTTTCTCATACTATCCATGTTGTGTATTTTAATTTTATCCGTAAGTGGCAGGACATATAAGTTCAACATCGACTCGGAACAACAAGTTTGAGAAGCTTTTTTGTGACAATTTTTTATTTTTAAGAGTAGGTTGCCGAAAGAAATAGTTTTTCACGTTTCTTTTATTTTCGTGAAGTCACAAAACTGAGATTTGAACTTACTACCTTTAGGCTAGTAAGCCAACATATTACCTACAAAACAATGGCTTAACTATAATTATTTAGCATCATGCCAGATAATTTATAAATGATCTTGTAATAGTCTTGTGTTTATCTTCTTCGTGTTTGCTAACGTGTTTCCCTGATCATGTCTCCAGAAATACATCATACTACCTAAGATAACCCCCACAATCTTGAACTGCCGGATCGTTGAGATGATCCCATATCCGGTAGAAGTACCAAGTCGCTGTGTATTTCCTTAATCCAGAAATCGAATAAAGTCACTTTAACCGTGAAAGTTTAAGATTACGTCCGTAGAAAATCGGTAATGTGTCTAGGTAGGAGGAGAATACCGTAATAGCGTCGGCGTATGATACTATCTTAACTCCCTGCGTTGATTGTGGCAGAGTGAGAATTATATTTTTTTTTTAACTGAGAGCAACACTCAGAAGACGATCCCTTCTCAGGCAGTGCATTGTGTTAGAATACAGGAATATGAGTCAAAGGAAAAGGAAAGTTAAGCCTCAAATTTTGATGTGTCGTCTTTCCGCTCTCTTTCACCTTCCTCAGGATATTTTTACCGTGGCTGACAATATTTTTGGTGCTAATTCCAGATATAATTTGTACACCTACCTGACATAACATTTGTTATAAACTGAACACATGTGACTTATTTTAATTTTGCGATCATCCTGTTTTCAATTTGCCAATATTCGTTTTGACTTATTTGTGTATCTATTAATCCCTATTATCTATTCAATTTATTTGAATCTGTCTAATACCAAGTGTGTTTCTGTCCTTGAAGTTAACTAGCACACAGTCGTTTTGATTATAAAAAATAAATTATTGTGCAGTGACATCACAACTATTATGAATTTGACGCATAGAAAAGAAAAAAGTTTAAAATGACAAATCAACAAGGAAAAATTATTTTTATCAACTTATCAGTGAATTGTACATCAGCAAAAGTATATACATATCTTAAAAAATTTAATTTTATGTTTCCTTTTTAAATATATTGTTACGGCCCTTGTCAAATCTACCGCACATAGTCCCGGTGAGAGTGCTAAATCTAAAATCAGTCATGTGTAAAAACTCCGAGGTGGACCAAAGTGTTCCAGTAGAGGCAGTAATAAACAGCGAACAATTGCCGGAACTGCCGAAATGTCAGCCAAGGCTCAACAGGAATTTGGTGTAAAAGAGAAATGGGTAGAGCTCCAGAAAAAAAAAAAAAACTAAAAAGCTGCTAAAGAGGTACGCTTGCGAAAAATAAAAGTCAAGGGAGTAGCGGGTATTGGCAGGTGGAGATTGCAGACAAGAAGAAAACTGCATTCAGCGGCTTGTGGCAGTTAATGTCATTTGGGCTCTGTAATTCTCGGGCTACATTCGAGCGGCTTATGGAACGTGTACTAAAGGGACTGCATTGGAAGACTTGCCTGGTGTATCTCGATGACATAATATCGATGGACAAAACTTTCAACGAACACCTCAAGAACTTGGCAGAAGTTCTGCAACGAATATCAATGGCTGGACTAAAATTAAGCGTAAAGGAATATGCATTCTTCCAAAAACAAGTGAAATATTTGGGGCATCTTGTTACAGCAGATGACATATCTACGAATGAAGATAAAATACAAGCAGTAAAGGATTGGGCTCATCCCCAGAACCTTCATGAATTACACAGATTTTTGGGACAATGCACATATTACAGGCGCTTTGTGCCTCATTTTGCTAGTGTGGGTGCAAACTTGCAGGAGCTCACCAAGAAATCAAAGGTGTATCAATGGGATGAATCACAAGAAAAGGTGTTCCAGACGCTAAAAGACCGATTGTGTGCTTCACGAGTTTTGGCGTATCCAGTCCCAGGGGAAAAAATCATTTTAGACAGCGATGCTAGCGGATATGACATTGGTGGTGTACTTCCCCAAGTGGCCAATGGTACAGAGAAAGTCGTAGGCTACTATAGTCGCACACTATCAAAATAAAACAGTACTATAAGTACCAACATTTTCTGCTAAGGACTGATCATTCCGCACTGAGATGGTTGCTGCAATTGAAAAACCCTGAATGACAGTTAGCACGTTGGATTGAGCGCCTCCAGACTTATGACTCATTGAACATCGAAGAGGCATAAAATATGGGAATGCTGATGCTCTCTCACGCCGATTCTGTAATTTGGAATGTAAACATTGTGTAAAGGCTGAGAAGAAGGAATCCATCAATAATATCGGCTAACATAGATCGACGCCAACGAAGACTGGTCTGAAGCACAAAGAAGTGACCCAATATTGACGAAGATTATAGCAGCTAAGG
>QOCX01002163.1:0-16274 GCA_005959815.1 Sarcophaga bullata | reverse complement strand
GAAAAAAGGTCTATAAATAAAAAACTGATTGCCTTAATTTTTCATAAATTGTGTACTAAGTATTAAAAAATAAAAATGATTGCTAACTGGTATTCAACAGGAAATTGTTCGCAAGAGTGTATTTGATTAAATTCGGGATCATTAGAAATCATGGTGACGAGAGAATTAAATTCAATTCGGGCAAGCCTTAGTATCTGCAAAACCTATTATCAACTAGATGGGTTAAAATATCCAGGGACCATGTCATAGATTTTGGAACCATACTAAAAACTCCGCGGCAGTATGATGTACACAAAATAATGTCCTCAACGAGCTCATCCTCGACACTAGTAATTCTTTTGTTGACCGACTCATTGAGTTCCTGCAACTTCTCCTCGAAGTTCCTTTCAATTTTTGCCACCAATTTTGCTAGCTTTTCTTCATTCTCTGCTCAGAAGCTTCTTGCATTTTTCCTAATTTCTGTTCAGTTTCTTTTCGAGACTCAGAAGCAGCTTCTCCATTCTCTGATCAGTTGCTTTTCGAGACTCTGCATATAGCTTTTGGTTTGCTACTTGTGCATCAGCAAATAACTTTTGGTTTGCTACTTCCATTTTTTCCATCATAGCGGCTAGCAACGAATTTATGTCCATTAGGCTGAGAGTTGCAGGGACCTGTAACTCTCGTTCCTCCTCGTCTTCGAATTCGTAAGAATCGATATTGATGCCCTGATGCTGAAGTTCCTCCCTTAGCCGCCTTTGGAGCTCATTTTTCGCACCCGTTGTTGGCAGCTCTAATTTACCCAACTCTCGTTTAAGTCGTTGCACTCTTAGTTCGGAGAGTTTCATTTTTGTTTTTCTTCTTTTATTTATTTATTTTTACTTTTAGATTTTGCAATCCCACTTCTGACACCAATTGTTACGTTTTTACCTTTTTAAGAACGTTTAAAATATGAGCTCATAGATTGCAAATAAAAATAAAAATAAATTTGTGTTTAATTTTAATAAAATCCTTATTAATCACACAACTTTTGTGTGCCACTGTTCAGAACTTGTTTTAACAACAACAATTGCTTATTTGTTATTCCTTTTTGTTTATGCCTTGCGATAAACACTAACAATTATTACACAATTGTTCTATCGATCTTTATAACGGAGACTTCAAACCACGATTCTTTCTTCACACGCACAGTGTCTTCATACAAGACTGACTGAACTTTTACTCCGATCCTTCATGCTTTGCTTTGCCTTTTATATCACGACGTAAACAGTCTGATGAATGTTCTCGTAGGTGAAGGTTCTAGTCTTCGCCTTCACGAGATTTCTATGAATGTAAACAACATGTTTACATTCATACATGTTTACTTGCTTGTTGTGTACTTGTTGTTAGTGTAGGTTGTTTACTTTTGTCCCTTCAGCGTTGTTGTTGTTTGCTGTTTATGTGTTCATCCCTTTTTCGTTGTATTGATGTTGTTGTTTTATTGTTTACTTGTTTATTCGTTAATGACATAAACAAGTAATTTATTGTTTTTGTAGCTTTTGTTTAACATTAAGATGTTACATCGTTTCCACTTTCGTAACAATATTTATATTTCTTCTTGAAATATTAGATATATTTTTTTAAATATTTTTCTTTAAAATTAATTTAATATCTTTTAAGCTACCCTTATATATTTTTTATAAGTTGTGATAATTTAATTTTATTATGTGAATTGTTATTTTATTTTGATAAAGTACCACGCATTTGAATTTTCCTGCACTATAATTGTAAGAATTGTCTTTTTGTGCTGGTAACTAAATAATGAATAAATAAATTTATGAACCTTGTCAAGGCGACTTCATTCTAAAAGGTGACCGCAATAGTACAATAAGAACAATAATAAAAAAACAAAAGGCATTTTGTATTTGTAAAGAGTTGTTTTCTGTTATTGTTTTCTCAAAAAAAAAAATTAATCCTCAAAACTCCATACGAAATTAATTAAAGCAATTAAAAAAACTAAATAAATTTTATTTATTGAAAATTCGTATGATTTTGATGACATTGTAAATTACACAATAGTGCACCACTTATAAATTAAAAAAAATTATTTCATGTAGGCAATAACATTTCCACTTTACGTAAAAAACTTTGTTTTTATGTGGAGAAAAATGGAAACTAACGTTATTTATTATTGGTACAGTTTAGGCACCTAGTTGGAGAGGTAATTCATCACTCTCGTCTAAACAAATAAAAATATAATAAATCTATTTTTTTTTATTTTTTTTTATATTTATTTATTTTAATTTATAATAATATAAAATGTTGTTACTATAAATAAACAGAGAAGATTCAAATATAATGAAAAATACATAGCCCAGTAAGTGGGAACTCTAGTACATTTGATAACATATTAGTCAACAAAGTATAATATGTACATATAATGCATAAATATTTCTATGCTAAATTAAATTTTGGATTTAAATGAAAAAATAAAAAAAAAAACATTTCTTAAATATATATAAAAAAATAAAATAAAAAGGAGCAGAAGGGGTGTCAGTTAAGTAAAAAGAAAGAAATTTGGATTAGCCATCGATCCACCAATATATTCGTTTATTCAGCTTCCTTCTTTCTGAGACATCTTTATTTGATATGCTAGTATCGAATCTCATGTCATTGTTCCTTACCAAGTCACTATCTACAGTTTTTATATTCGCCCGTCTATTGAGATGATAGAAAATTGGAATTCCTGTACGGTTCTGTATGAATCCTCTTTTATCAAGGTAAATAAAAGCTTCAGGAGGCACATGGCCTGACACTAGAGTGTTACGAATATAGTTTTCATCAGTATAATACGGAGCTTTTTGTCAAATTATTAAGGCAGTTTAGAGTACATTTGGAGATGTGGCTTCTAATAAGTTTGATCATAAAATTGTCGATTCTCAAAATATTTGCTCTATTATAAAGAACCGTGTTTGATATATATTTTGTGAAATTACTGTTATGTGACCTTTATAAGGAAATACAAACACGAAGACATTTTCTATCGAATTTCCTTATCATTTCCATGAACGATGGAGAAATATTAAACCATATGAGACAGTCATAGGTCAATATTGGCCGAACTAACGACTTGTAAAGTAATATTTTCTCTTTCGAAGTTAGGTATTTCGAATAAAACATTTTTCTATGTTTTAAAAAGACCACTCGTGCTTTCGGAATTTGCATTTTAACATGGTTATTAAAATAAAGGAATTTGTCCAGATGAACACCTAAGTATTTAACAACATCTTTATTAGGCACTTTATGACCATCAACTGGAGACTTAAAGCAGAATGTTTTCCATTTTCTTCTCACGTTACTGTTACAGTATCCAACTGGAGGACGAAAAAGTATTGTTTCACATTTGTCGTAGTTAATGAGCATATTCCAATTTGTGGCGTATTTAATTACCATATCAATCTTTTTCTGAAAATTATGATTTATCTCATTTATATTGTCACCAGCGTGGTATATTATTACATCGTCCGCGAATCAGATTGAATCAGGTAGAGTATTAAGAAGATCGTGTATAAATATATTAAATAAAATAGGAGCATTAACTGTGCCTTGCTGCAATCTGTTTATAATGGAAAACTTCCTAGAGCTTCTATAACACCAGTTGCTTACTCTAAAGACTCTTTCACTCAACATATTATATAGAACACTAATTCTAAGGGGAAAATTGTATTTCGGCAGTTTAAACATCAGTCCGGGAATCCATGTGTTATCGAATGCCTTTTGGAAATCTATTAAGCAAGCACTCGTGCAAAGTTTTCTATTAAAATTCCAATGTATATTAGACACCAAAGCATGAGTCGCATGTATTGTAGAGTATTGATATTTGAATCCGAATTGGTTCTCATTCATTATCGCTTGGCTTTCTAATAAATGATTTATTCTAGTGTTAACACAAATTTCAAAGATTTTGCTAATATTTGGTAGGAGAGTAATTGCTCGAAGATGTTTTGGGTCACTAGAATCTTTTCCTTTTTTAGGTAATGTTACAACTTTGCCAATTTTTTGAAAAGTAGGAAATGATTAACATGTTATTAAAAACCTTGCTATACTCTATTATTAGTTTCTCGGGTACTTTTTTAAGAACTATGTTCGGGATATTGTCAATTCCAGGAGACACTTTGCCTTTCAAGTTTTTGAATATATAAATTAGTTCATTATCAGTTATTAAATATCCATTCATGATTGTGTTTATTTCTGAAGCAACCGAGAAGTTTGTACTCTGTATTGAAACGTTTTCAAACGCTGATTTTTCTTCCAAAAATCTGGTGAAACTATTCATAACTTCTCTATGTACCGTATTTTCCATATCAAAACCTTTATCGGCATAAATAGATTCTAGATAAGCTTCCACCGTGTCTAAAATTTTAATTTTGTCTCTTGTAATATATTTATTAGAAGTGGATTCAATTTCCAACGTTTGAGGGTCTATATTAGCTCTTCGAAGCAAGTTTATTTCATTTTGCGGAAGTCGTAGTATTTCAATTTAGTGGGAATCATTGCTCCTATATCGCTTTTTACATTCCGAAAACATTTTTAGTGGATATTTAGTAGTCAACTTACTCAATGTGTCATTATGATATTTATTTAAAGTTAAAACCAGGTTTTCATGAATAAGCTTTCTTATTAATTTTAATTGACTTTTTTGCAACATAAGCTACATATCTGACAGAGGCGATTGAAATCTATTGTGCTGTTTTATAGACGTAAGGAGTATATTTTTCTCTTTTTGTAAAGCTCTAATGGTTCCTGTTTTAAATATACATAAATGGTCTTTCTCCTAAATTGATAAATGGTCTTCTCCTTAAATTTGGGAACTGTCCTTTCGATTGCGCATACTATTATGTTATTCAATCTCTCTAGATTACAGAGATTAATACTGTCAGGAATAATATTATTGTCACCTAAGGCGTTTTGAAATGATCTCCATTTTGTTCTTCGATAATTTAAGTATTTTTTATTTCCACATTTTATAAACACAAAAGGCTCTCTACTACAATTTTTGTATGTCAATATCTGAATGGCATAATGATCGGTATCATAAGGCAACGTATTAAGACAATTTACGGATGAGTTCTGTCCTTGAATATGCAATCGTTGATCAGCCAAGCAAATGTCTATAAAAGACCCGCTACGAGGAAATGATGGCGAGACAGATGCATACAGTTTACATTTAAAGCGAATGTCATTATCTTCTAGCCAAGATTTAAGAAGTGAACCTTTGCGATTTAGAGTGGCGTTGCCCCAATCCATATGTTTGGCATTTAGATCCCCCGCTAAAATATAGTATTTATGTAAACAATCTAAATTTAAAGATTCAAATAACTTGTGTATCTCCTTTTTAAAGTAACAATCGTTTTTACCCGATGGAAAATATGCAGATATTATATATAAAACTTCCCTCGAGTTGGTCGGAATTTTAATTATACAAGTTTCTAAATATTTAAACAAATTAATTATTTTATTATTATATATTTCATATTTAATTTCCTTTTTTACTAAAACTGCTGTTCCTCCTCCACATTTAGAATTAACTCTGTCTTTTCTAACAATATTATATTTATCAAAAAATAACTTATGTTTAATGTTAAGTTTAGTTTTGTTTAAAAGTACGATATCTGCTTTATTAATATTAAGAAAGTTAGCCAGTTCGTAACGTCTATCTAATTTTATTAAAGAATTTACGTTAATATGTAATAAATTTAGCTTTTCTAAAATAACGTTAAGATTGTCGTTTGTACTCATTAAATATCAATAAGTGAAAATAATGTATCTATTCTTGAAGACTGTAGATGAAATTGTTTTTCAAACTTAATTATTTGATTTGATAAATTCATAATTGTATTTTTCAGATCCGTTAGTATGGGATTTAATTTATTTATATTATTGTACATATAATTTTCAGCTGTGTGTGCAATATTTGGTCTGGCGACGCTAGCGTAACTTATATTGGGGTTCACCTTTGTTGAATTCATTCNTGTGTGTGCAATATTTGGTCTGGCGACGCTAGCGTAACTTATATTGGGGTTCACCTTTGTTGAATTCATTCCATTGTGTTGCCTTATCTTGGTTTGTAACTCCTTATATTTTGCACATCCTCTATATGAAGCTGGATGACCATACTTGTTGCATACAACACAAAATAATTTATCACGTTTTTCCGTGGTTACAGTTGTTACAGGACACTTACCAATCTCATGAGTTTGATTGCATTTCACACATCTTGATAGCCTATAGCAGTTGGATGCACTATGGAAGAAACCTTGACAATTCCTGGACTGTTGAATTTCGGGTTTACGTAAAGCTTCCCACTGTACACAGTGGTATACAATACCCCTCATATTTTTTAGGTGTCGAGGGTCACTGTCGGCGGATAATTGCCCTAAGAACGATGAGAGGTTATAGCCATTTTTCTTTGACTTAGTTGTTTGAAATTGTGTCACTTTAATAAACTTTAAGTCATCTTTTTCATATTTGTGAAGTTCATTTAATATTAATTCAGCATTTGTATCACCACTTAAGCCCTTTAATAAGACGGTTTTATTTTTAATGCATTTTGGTGTGAATGAGTAGAAATTAGTTTTAGTTTTTTGTAAATAATTTTTGACTCGAATATAATGAGGGAGTGTATTAAGGAACAAAGTTATTTTTTTATCTTTATAATTGGAATTTTTAATTTTAAAGTCATCAATTTTGAGACCATTTTTGATAAATGTAATCAGTTCATTTGCGTTTACATTAAATATATGAATTTGTGGTATTTTATCACCTTTGTTTTGATTATCGTTTGTATCATATTGGATATTTTTATTCTGCTTTGATTTTTGTTTGAACTTGTAGCTGTTGGTTGGTCTGCTGCATTGTTATCGACTATGCTGGTTATTGTTACACTTGTTGTGCTGCTTTCTTTCGCAGACACATGCTGAGAGTATTGCTTGAGTGATTCTTGTTCACATTCAAAATCATCAATTGTGTCAAGAAGAGCATAATAATTGCTCTTTGCATATTTGTTTTGTTCATTTTCGTTCATTGTAGAATTTTTACGTTATCTGTCATTATCACATGCAATGTTTTTATTACATTTATATTAGAGTTTTGAGCATTATGCTCGTTCAAATTTTAAGCCAATTAAATTGGTTTTGTAACTCTTTTTCGACAGTTTTATGAACTTTAAGACCTTAAATTTATCAATAAGTGCTTTAGAAAAAAGTACGGTCGCTAGAGATTTCACAGTAATCACGAAAAAGTTAGAATTATGAGTAACACAACCGTCTCATGACTGCTAGAACCGAACTCTCTATAATAAATGTAGGTAGTATCTTAAAAGATATATGTATTTTGTGTTAAAGGCTTAGATAATGTTATTCAATTTGCAAAATTTTTAATATAATTGGCTTTAAAATAGTAATCTAGAAGAATTTTAGTGCGTATAGTTAAGGATACATGCGGACTTATGAATACGAAATTGATTATCGAAACAAAATACACAAAAAACAAACATTCTTTGACAACGACGATACCCCACAGCTGGTTCTTTAAGGCCACCTTATATGAATTCGCCTTGAACCCTGCCTTACAAAGTGTGGTGACGTTAATAACGTCTGAAATTGAAATTAACTTTAACACAAACTTCCTGGAACACGTAATTGTTGACGTTATGAATTCGTTTCAATTATTGTTCTACGCTCAATTATTGTTGTTGGCAAAAAATATGCAATAGCAGCAGTCATTAATTAATTGAAAAGTAAGTTCTTCTTTCTAAAATAATTATCGCTAGTATGGCCTTTTCTATGGATAAAACTGCTGCGGTTTACCTTGGTAAAGTCTCCTCTTTCATCTGTTGTGATTGCAGGTTGGATTTATTAAAGCAGCGTATTTTCTGCTAGCAGAAATCAATTCGTCAAAGGAACTTATTGTCTCACGTCTAACTTGATATCTAATTCTCAGGAGACCGCAAACTATACGCCGAAAGAAGAAGAAGAAGTCTCTTCCTACAGATAACGCAATCCGTGTGCTCTTTCTTCTGTTATTTGTCTTCAAATAGAGTTGCAAATTTACCAGTACTGAACTGAAGGTTCAACCGTTGTCCGAATGAGCGATATATCTCGCTTAAACGCTTATGGCGGATAACAATTCTTCAACGGCTGCTGGATCTCTCTGTTCTCTAAATTAAGCCGCGTGTTGCGAAAAATTAAAATTTGGAATTTCCATTTATTGCAACCNAAGGCGTTGAATTCCTCTCGTTTATTCTGTCGTATTTTGTTGTGGTATGTTTTGAAGTAACTGAGTTGGACGTGAATGTAATATTATTTCTAAGATTATATGAATTGTTGATTAGGAACAATCCTAACGAATAAAACAATACGCTTTCAGAAAAGCAAAGGCTTTTAGCTATATTCCAACAATAAAAGCAATTACGCCCATCCGGTGATTTTCACTAAGCTAAGCTTGCTTGATATTTGAAGGTAAAAAGGATAGTATTCAAATGTGATCAACAGGGTTGCAGCAATAATATGCCTTAAAATTGAATAGGTATTGCAATAATAATAATAATAATAATAATAATAATAATGAAAGAAAATGNGCAAACCACATTAACATAAAATAAAATAAATACTGAAAATAATATGATCTTATATTCTAACTGAAATATTCCAATCCACGAAAAATATACGCTTCACAAAATCGAATGTATAACGGTTCCAAGTCCCACCGAAATGAAAATGAACTTCATCCGAAAATATTTTGGCAAAATCGACATCATCGTGTAGTTTCTCGTTGGGCCCATCCAGAGAGCCGAAAATCAAGTGATGGTCATGCCGACTGATGGATTCTTAGAAACGCTCGCAGCCACAGCTTCGATATGTGCGCACTGTACGAGCGTGCTCATGTCATCAATAGTAAAACCAGTTTCAGGAACTTTAGCAATAAACTTGCGTATACCGGACACTGTTAGTCCTTCTCTACGACCAAATTTACGTTCCTCAAGCGTAAATCGATTTATTGTGTTCAGTGGAGATAACATACTGAATTTTGTGAATAACATAAGTTTTGCCAGATTCGAAATGACCGATGGTTAAAACTTAAACCGATAGATGGCCCACTCGATATAATGTAAATACACATTCATATAAAAACATGAAACGAATGTTATTCTCTTTACATAACAATAACTACTGCAATTTTAGTCCGATTTAATACAGAATGAACTTTAAGAACACTTTTTTCAATATGTTTTCATTAAATTCTGCATGAAATTATGGGAAAAGATCACATTTCCAAGCTTACTCTAGTTNCGTTTTCATTAAATTCTGCATGAAATTATGGGAAAAGATCACATTTCCAAGCTTACTCTAGTTCGAACAATATATGGATATGTATATTGTTCCAAATGTATATCCTCCCCTTTCTAAAATACAGTTTAAAAATGTCTAGGTAATCAATAAGCATTTGTGTAAATTTCAAAAAGTTTTGTTTTATATTAAATTTATGAAGCATTTAAGAAGTAAAAAAAAAAATATTTTTGGAGTTCTATGATCCCAATATAATTATTATTATTCAATTTACCAAGGAAAAGTTCAATAAATCTATGATTAGAGAAGGAGCGTTCCTTCGAGACTCTCCAATCGCTGATGTTATAGTAAATATTGCTAGAGGTAAGGGTTATATCCAATACCTCTTTTTTGTTCTTTGTTATAAAAATACAAATCATCAAATTTTTGGAGATAATAAAAAGCACGAAGTGACTCACCCCATTGACGTCCGTGCTGCCCCAAATAGTGTGATGGGTTTTGGCCCCACTGCTAATCAGCACGCCAATCTTAGAGCACTTAGATTTTGTGACTGCTTGCTTCACTGAATCTGGTGGATGACCAATTAGATCATGCGAGATGTAACTGAAGGAGATCCAGTATTGTCTCCGCCGTTTCTGTAGTTAGGTCTCCATTATTGAAAATAGGAAGCAAATATGCCATTAAGTTATTCTTAATAAGTATGGCGGATCAGGGATCTGGACCTAACTACATACCTGGCATGAACAAGCTTGTTATTTTTGTGCCGTAATCCACAAACCTTGTAGGCTTATACCCTTGTTCCTGGATTAGGGATTTATCTTATTCTCTGCTTGACAGTCGGAGAAGTAGTGCAGCGGATGCTACTTTAGAGTGCTGGAAATTTATTATTATTATTCGGTTAATCGACATTTTTCTCTACCATCGTTGTGTCTAGATCTTGGTTGTCTAGTTCTTCTTTATCCTCTTCTAGAAACATTCCAAAAACAGATTCCATATCCGAACCAGTCGTAAAAACGAACTGGCTCTTTCTTCTTTTCATAATCTTCCATTACGTCCATATGTTTGTCCTGCGGCATTTCCGCTTGGAGCCACTGTTACCTGATTCTATGGAACGGTTGCCTTTTTTGTAGACTTTAAGGATGACATGTGGAATGGAATAGGATGCGTGCAAACAAGATAAAGTTTCTGACGATCCTTTTCAGAATGATCCTTGTCTTATTGTATTTAAGTTGACACGCAGCCTCCAAGTGGCCCCTACGTGCCGTACCTTGCACAGGGTAGACGCTTACGCCCAGCTGGCGAATAATCTTATGAAAAGCAGGACTGAAATTACTGCCATGTAGGAAATGTGATGGATAGGACAAGGATGGAAAAGGCTTGCTACTTTTTAGGTATATTAAAGCTGCCATGCAGATAAGCACGAATTCGGTTGCGGATTTGTGGTTAATAAGAGACTTCGCCATCTTATCACTTCGGTGAACGAAAGAGTACCCACAATCCGCATCAGGGCAAGATTTTATAACATCAGACTTATTTGTGCTCACGCCGACAGAAAAAGGAATAAAATCGGTAAATAGGCCTTCTACTCTAAGCTTGTATATTATAAGTGCTCATGATGCCAAAATCGTCCTCAGAAATTTAATGCGATGGTCGGGCGGGAAGGTATCTTTGGCCCAACTGTCGGTCAGTTCAGGCTCCACGCTACTGCTATAAGATTAATCGATTTTGCCGTACTAGATGTGCGCACATTCAGAGGTCCAAATATCAACTAGAACCATTATCTTGTCGCAGACAAGTTTCGATTGTGCATTAGCGTCTAGAGATCTGCGCGTTCTAGTTCGCGTTCTGGACGTCTAGAAGCTGCGATCACAAAGGATAGCTGAGGCGTTCTCTGCTCAACTCTCAACTAAGTTCCTTCCTGCCCCATATAATCTCAGCGACATTAGTGGACTGTGGGCCAACATCTCCCACTCCTTGTGCACTACTTCGGAAACAGTACTTGGTTTCGAGCGTCCACCCCGATATTATGGTACGGTGAGAAGTGTCGCGAGGCAGCTGGAACAAAAACGCCGTAAGCGTGAGGAATTCTGCCGAAAGGTTGTGCGTCTAACCAAGTCTTAAACCCGAGGAGTCTTCCTGAAAATATGAGAATGGAAACTTGGTAACAGATTCGCAGAGGGTGCTCAGGTTGCGGAGGAAATACTTCTCTACTCTACTACGAGGCGATGACGAGGCCAATACCGCTTTTAGAGATAATGTACCGAACGCGATCGATGATGATGAAGAGATCAAAGTTGCGATTATGTGTCTTAAAAACAATAAAGATGCCAGGCCTGATGGGCTTCCCTCTGAATTGTTTAAGACCGGGAGTAATGGTTGGTAAGCTCATTTACAAAATATCATGCGACCCCTTCTTCACAGAAAGTGTTCTGCGAAAGACGGGAATGATTCACAATGGCACTATTTCTCATAAAAGCATCCAGTTGCTTGCATACGCTGACCAAATTGACATCATAGGGCGTATCAAACGAAATGTTACTGCTGCCTTCAGTACTATTGAACGGGAGTCTGCTAAGATGGGTCTGGTAGTAAATGAGGGTAAAACGAAGTGTATGTTATCGACAAGTAGAAAAGTGCGGCATATTTGATCTCATATTACGGCCGATAACTTTACTTTCGATATAGTCAAGAAACTTACTTGACTTGGCTCCGCCGTTACCACCAAAAATGATCTCAATCTGGAGATCAAACGCAGAATCACTCTTGCCAACAGCTAGTGTGTAGTAAAGACTTCTACTACACGTACGACAAAACTAATACTCTACAAGATGCTCAACCTCCTCGTGCTTCTTTATGGAGTAGAGGAAGCAGCCTTGAGAGTATTCGAGAGAAAAGTTCTATGTAAGATCTTCGGTCCAGTGCAAGTTGCCAATGATTTTCGCATCCGATCCAACAGTCGGCTGTATGAACTTCTCAACGGCATGGACTTTGTGCAGCATGTTAACATCCACAGTCTGCGATGGCTCGGTGATGTCGTTCGAAAGATCCGGCGTAATGGGTATTTGATGCGGATATCTGTGGAAGTCGTCGAAGAGGACGACCTTGTTTGCGTTGGAAGGACTAGAGGCAGCCTCGTCATAGATTGGTGTGACTAACTGGTGTAGTCGCACAAGAACCAGAGGCGTCTAGAAGGATGTGTTAACGCAGGCTGAAATCCGGGTTGTTAATTAAGTAAAAGAAATAAGGATGATATTTCCAAATCTAGGCACTCTTGGTTGACTATGACAGTCCTACAACGAGATACACGGCGCTCCTCCAATTGGGCAATTTTCCAATTATGAGTTTGTACCTTCGGATTGCACATCTTCTTCATCCTTAAGCCTTTTTCTGACTTCATCGGATTTAGTGGTATCAAGGAGAACGTTCAAGGTCGACTAAGTAGATTTATCCAATCCTTGCGATAGCGATAGATAAGGGATCCAGAGTTCACTTGTTGGTACACGTTACCAGCTTAACGTGTCCTTGGAACCAGCCACACTTTTAGTAAACTGGTACTGACCCGGCATGTTGCTCCATCACCTCTAGAAAGGTGTTTGTTAAGGTTTCTGCTAGTTTGACGGTGTGATCCTACCGTCTGGGTCTGAGTGAAAGCAACAGTCTCGTTAGTTGAGTTTTCTAATTTGGTCAGCGACTGCGTATTACGCGGGATTCGACTGTTCTCTGGAATATTTGACATCCGTTCGAGGACCCGTCTAGCACTTATTCGCTATCTATATTTCTGCTTAGAGTTTTTAATATTTTGTGGTATCGTGTCACCTTTACATTACCAAAACCGCTTTTGCTGTACGTAGATCTGGGTTTTGAAGTTCATATCCCCGGTCAGACATCAAAAACGAAATATGAAAAAAAATATTGCTTCAGCGGCTTCCTCTCAGCAGATTTCTGGTAAAAACTCTGAGTAAATAAAATTGCCATGAAAAGTTTCACAAAAATCTGTCGTTCGGATTCTACTTTAAACTGTAGGTCCCGCCACTCATGTACAGAAAATTAAACATAAGTGGTGTGAGAAGTTAGGCCATAATCCTGACTGAAGGGTTGTAATGGCCAATTATGTACATATGTATGTATATATGTAGATCTGGGTTTTGCAACAACCTCAATTTTGATAAGACCGACGCTTTTGCCTAATAGTGATCTTGTATTCTTTGAGGTTTCAGCTTTTTGAAAAAGAAATGTAGCAATTGTGGTGGTTATCTAAACCCGAATTATAGAGGTTACGCAATTTACGGATTCGTCAAACGCTTCATGATGCATAAGACTTATATTGCACAAATAGAATCCAGTTCAATTCCAACATAATAGGTAATAAGTAATAACAAAGTGCCAGCCATATATCTTTTCGGACGTTATGAAAAATAATATTGCTTTCGAGCAAAAATCGATTTCAACAAAGAAACGATCAATTGCACTCACCCTGAATCTACTATAAAATAATTGGGTTCTATGAATAGCATTATGAGAAACAACATCTGCCAACTTAAAAATGAGATAAGGCTCTACATTGCTCAAAAATAAATTAACGTTACATTCAGGTTACACTTTGATTGTCCTTACAATTTATCTCGGGGTAGAGCTTGCGGAGATTCAGTTATTCTAATTAAGTCAATACTTACATAACTTGCAGGAATTAAAAATTTGATCTAATTCCCCTCTTAGGTTTTCGATAGCAGAGGCAAATATCGTAACTTCCAAAACTCTCAAGGACCATAATTTCTGGCATTTGGAGCATTTGAGGAATATACTGTTTTATTATTTATCGAAACACTGTTTTATTATTTATCGAAATTATCGAGTTAGTAGTGTATTACCTTATTAGACGCAAGGCCATGGTTCTAACCCCAGCTCAGGCATCAATAAAACAAACAAAAAATATTTCTTTCAGATAAGTTTGGTCAAAAAACTATGAAATTTTGCTTCAGTTGCTATATTCTATTAATTTATCCAAATATGTAAATTTTACTTTATGTAAGTATAGTGGAATTAAAAATCATAAAACTACTTTTCAGGAAATATTTAATTTTTTTTATTTTCCAAGTTATGGAAATATTGAATATTCGTATATCAAACAAAAATGAGTGTTATATGAATTAATATTGGTTAGGGTAAATATGTATATGCATATAAAAACTTACATATAAATATATTTTATACATATACATATATATATATAAGTTAACAAATTCACTTCTATTTTTGTTTCTATGAACCACTGGTTTTAAAAAAGACTTGTTTTCTTTTCTTTGGTTCCATACAGAATGATTTCTTTATTGTTCTTTCATTTTCATTTATAATATTAAATTTTGCTAGTTAGCAACAATTTCTTAATCCAGGCTTCATGTTGCAATAAATTTCAACAATTTGAAATTGCTTACAAAGCATTTTCATAATCACCTCATTTTTACATTAATTTGATTGGCTCGAATGCATTAAATTTTAATTTGACAAAATTTTAATTACTAAGCATATTTTCATTAATATGGGTATTCAAATAAATATGATTAATAATGATATTCACACTGCTGCTAACTTATATTCATTCAATATATATATATATATATATTCATATATCATTCATATTAAGCGAATGTGAATATGGAAATACATGCGCTACAGACTTCCAATTCTCTTCGCTGTCCAAAGTATGTCGCAGAAGTTTTCGACAGTGTAGGCGCCGAGCCTCTAGATTTGTTCTTTCCAAACTCCATCGCTCACAGTGAAAGAAAGTGTGTTCAGCATCGTCAATAGACGCGTCATCATATATGCAATTTGGTCGTGCCATCCCTATTTTAGACAGATATTTACAAAAATAACCGTGTCCGGATAATAGCTGTATTAAATAGTAATTAACCTCGCCAAATTTCCTCTCAATCCATCGTGTGATGTTTGGGATAAGTTTTGCCGTCCATCCGATGCCACCCTCAGTGCAGCGGTTCGTTGTACCGATGATAAAATTTTCATTCTGCAGTCTGCCTTTAACGCCTCTGCCCAGGTCTCACTGTCGTAAAGCAAAATAGAGTCTGTAACTGCCATCATCAAACGGCGTCTGCTCTGTAGAGGACCGCCGATATTGGCCATAAGCCTACTAAGCAAGGAGGTGACTTTAGCGGCCTTAGTTGCAGCATGTTGGATCTGAGCCCAGAATGTCAGTTTAGGGTCCAATCGAATGCCAAGATAGTTGACTACTTTCTGCGTCGTCAAAATGGTGTCGCATATCGAGATGTCAATTTCCAGTTGTATACGTTTTCTCGTGAGTAATATCAGCTCAGTCTTTTCCGCCGCGAGTTTTAGTCCTCTGTCCTCGAGCCACGACTTCGTTCTTATTATCACTTGGTTGACCTTTCTTCTAGCTTCTCTGACATTTCGAGCCACAATTATAGCCGCAACATCATCGGCGTATCATACAAGATGTGTACCGTCGGGCATTTCAATGCGAAAGATATCGTCGTACGTTATGTTCCATAGGTCAGGGCCAAGAATTGAATTTTCTTCCTCTTACGTCCTTCACTTGTATCATAAATAAGCTCTCGATCTCGTAAATAGCTTTGTATGATCTTCAGCAGATAACCAGAAACAGCGAACTTTGTTCTCAGAGCATCAAGTACGTCAGCCCATCGGAGGCTATTGAGAGCATTTCGGACATCTAAAGTCCCCCACAGAACTATCTTCCGCGAAAAACGGTTTCCGCTTTGGGCAGCCTTCACGCTAGTCAATACTTCGTTAATTGCTCCCACCGTCGACCTACCCGCTCTAAACCCGTACTGTCTTTCTGAGAGGCCACCTGCATTATTCACCTCTGTGCTCAGATGGAATTTCAGTAGTTTCTCAAGCAATTTTCCAGCACTATCCAGCACGCACAAAGGCCGGTATGCAGACGCTTGAGTAGGATCACCTTTCCCCTTACTTATCAGCATT
>QOCX01002162.1:0-24431 GCA_005959815.1 Sarcophaga bullata | reverse complement strand
AGTATTTCAATATTCGAATTGCTGGCCGTTCCCCAAAGTTGAATTCCATAGGTCCAAACTGGTTTTAAGATAGTTTTGTAAATGAGTACTTTGTTTCTTAAACTCAAACGAGATTTTGAGCCCAATAGCCAGAATGGACGTTTTGTTTTTATATTTAATTGCTGCTTTTTCATTTTGATATGAGTCTTCCATGTTCACCTTCTGCCAATATGCATTCCTAAATATTTCACGCAGTTACTTTGAGAGATAGGATTATTATTTAGACATATCTCAGGGCAGTTACCTCGTCGTACTGAAAATGTGACATGTGTTGATTTTTCGCTGTTGACTGATATTCCATTTGTTTAGCCAAGTTTCAGTTGCATTCAGTTCATATTGAAGCTAAACTGATGCGGTGTTTGGACAAACATCGGCCGTTAAAATAGTAGTATCATCTGCATATGTTGCAATTAAAGCGCATTCGCTAATTGGAATGTGTGAAGTGAAAATTGTGTATAGTATTGGTCCAAGTACGCTACACTGGGGAACACATGCTTGAATATCGCATATTTGGGAAAACGTGCTATTTATCTTCTTAAATAATTAAGCCTTTCAACAGCAACATCAGTTTCTGCAGAAGTTTTTAGGGATATATTAAGATTTATATTTCGCCCAATCCAAGTAGTAAACAGGTTTAAATCTGTTCTACTATTTACGATCGTTTTTGTTGTAACTTGATCAGAAGAAGTATTAAGTGTGGCTATAAGAGGTGTGTGATCAGAGCTGAGTTCATCAATATTCGCATCATAAAACATCAGGTGTTTTTGTAGTATCTGTAGGCCAATATGTTGGATTATCGGTTGATAGGACCGAGTAATTATTATTAACAATACATTTGTAAAGCTCGCTACCCTTAGGATTAACTAGTCTTAAACCCTATGCGTCCCAATTTATAAAAAAGTTTTGAAAAGTAAGCAATTTAACTGAGAATCGAGGTGGAAAATAAATAGCGCAGAACGAAATACTATTTTGATCACATACGACTTTGATACAAGCAGCTTGAAGATATGGTTCTCTTATTACATCTAAGAGTCCATATTTTATCGTAGATTTTATTAAAATTGCAGCCCCAGCATGTGCTCTATCATCTGGGTGATTTGCCGTTATCAATTCATATCCTCTTATTTTAAAGAAGAATCTGGTAGTAAAATGTGTCTCTGACACTACCATTATGTCAATATTTAAATTTAATTGCATAGTTTGGTAATCTAAACTGTCATCATATTCAGTAGTTTGTTAGTTAACTCAATTTGGTTTTGAATTAAGTGCTCTAACTTTTCAAATGAATTTTTCTGTTTTAAGTATTTCAGAGTAAGATTTGTTATTCTGATTTATGTTCATGTTTGCTTCAAATGTGTTGTTGTTTAAGTAGGGATCTTCTTTGTTGCAGTTATAAGCAGCGCGGTGATGTTTATACTTATTTATTGTTGTGATTTTTTCTTTAGGAGCTGTTTATATATATATAAAAACTGCATTTATAGCTTGCTGGATGGTTTTGTAAGCAATTAACATACTTGGTTCACTATCATTATCCTTTGTACAATTGGCAGTTAAATGACCTGAACCACATTTAACGCATTAACAGATTTCATGCAATAAGTTTTTGTGTGCCCAAATTCCTGACAACGGTGGCATTGTACTAGATCATTTGTCTTTTTTGGTGGTACTATATTCACAATAGCATTGCACAGTGTTTTAGTCTCATATATGTTTTTATTGTTTGGCCGTGGCTCTAAATCAACGAAGAACATTGGTAAAGAGTCTTTTATAATTCTGCTCTTAATATTGGTGACATTTCTAACTCTATGTTCTAAATTTTCTATGGCACTTTTTATCACATCATTTGGTGTTGATGGATGTAGATTTCTAACTACAACTCTGTAGGTTCCTTGTTTCAGTTGATATGTGTGATACAATATATTTTTATCTCTTAGGAATGAAATCAACACTCTATATTTTCCAATATCTTTTACCGTAACTCTTATCTGTCCATCTCTTTTATAATTAAATAATTAGGATAGAATTAATTAAGAATTTTGTCATAGCGCTTATACCTGACACATTAGGTATAAGGTGGAGGTGGCTTTGGTATATTGTTATTTGTCTGTTCATTATTTCTCTCCATCATCGTCGCTTAAACTAGAAAATTTATTTTGCCTTACACTGTTAACATTGTTGTTGGCATTTAATTGTGTTGATATAGAAGCAATGCTGTTGTTTTTGTTGGTATTTTGTCTTTTGTTTAAGAATATTTTTGGGAATTCACTTTGCCTACGTTTTCTTGTTTTAGTCGATGTAACTACCTGCCAGCAGATATCATCATCGTCACAACTATCATTGCTATCGTTATCCATGATAGCAATGTAAATTGTTTTTATTCAAAGAATTTTTGAAATATAAATTGTTCTTGTTTTAATTTTTTTATTAATTGTAACAAGACAATTGTTTTTATTTTAATATTAATCTGTTGAAACACTTCAATGGTATCGGAATTTTGCTCTTTAGCACTTGATTACAGTCAAAAGCAGATTCTTATATTATTTCATAATTATAATTTTTTTTTTTGTAAATTAGGTCTCAATACTTTTTTTTAATTTGTAGGTATAAAACTCTCTAAATTTTCAGACGGTCAATATCGCCCCTTGATCGCTATGACATAGGATGAGTTTTACCTTATAACAGAATTTTCCCTCTGATATATATTGAAGCAGGTTTACTCGTTTGAAAATCGCAGTTAATTCATATATTTTTCCTTCAAATAATGAGAATCGATCTTGGTCCTTAGATATTTTCTAAATTGAAACATTTTTTAACATTTACTATTGTGCCTACTGAATTTACTAATCTAATGTCCTTGAGGATGGGGAAGGTTCTTCAGAATTGTTACTAATCATAAAAACGGTCTTGGAGAGACTAGCACTTTGTCCCACGAACTTGTTCAAGTTGGGTATTTTCCTTTACAGAACCACATAAAGCTCAAAACAGTTTAGGCATGTTAACTATTGAAGTCGATCCTGGTGAAAACCTGACACTGGTGAAAAACTAACACAAGAAAAAATATATCTGAATTGAAATTAACCACATGTTATGTTTTCTATCTAACTTCTTTATTTTAATATTTACTTAATTTTAAAATTTTGATGTACTTAATTCTAATAGTGTAATTGATTTCATCAACTTGGTTGCTTATCTATTTGTTTCATCCAATTTACACGAGGTAAGTGGCATACCTAATTCGATAATTGCAATGTTTCTGGCACGCGCGTAAATGCTCTGGCGATCTCATCGGCTATTCAGTTGCCTGAAATATCCCTGTGCGCAGAGACTCACACAAGTAAGACACTGAAGAGAAAATCCGAGAAAACATCGAGACAACAGCAACACTCTTTCACGAGTGTGAAGTTAACAGTAACGCTCTAGAGGGATCTAATAGCTGCTGGACTAACAGAAAAGGTTGCGATACAGGTAAAAAGAGCACATTCGAGCGGATTGGTCAATGGCTAATACCTCAGCCGGAAGCAAAAATAAGATATAAACAAGTTAGATTTAGAGAAATATAAATATTAGGCGGAAATGGGGCAAATACATGTTAAATAATAAAATAGTACATGAATTGGAACAAATCCTCAACAATTTAAACCAGTGTGTGGAAAATAATCTATCCAAAAGCATTTTTGAAGTAGTAAGGAAAATGGACCCTCCCCATATCGAGCATTCTAGCCTAGAGCAGCGAGTGTAAATGCCAAAAGTACAAGTTCCAAAGCCAAAAATACAGTTGTGAATGGACAAGTACATTACAATGCTTAAACAGGCATGAAGATCCAAATTGTTGAAACTGGATTTTTTTACCTAAATTGCACTGAGGTAATGATGCTAACTGTCAAAATACATTCTCCCTTTCTAGCAAGTAAAGGATATAAACTCACATTAATAATCAAATCAACCGTCTCCAATTTATCTCGAAAAAAATTTCAAATGTACTTATGAAAAAATTAATTTCTCTTATGGTTGAAAATTCCTTTCACTTCGCAGCTATAAAACGAGGATTCGAAAAAATAAATAAGAGTTTGTATATCTACTATTTAAAAAGCGCTAGGGATCTATAAGTCGTAGTTAAAGACATTAACTCCAATATAATTAGCCGAGAGAGGGTTTCACAGACTATGTTGCGGGTGGAGTTTGAGCCTGCTATGTAAAGAAGATATCGACTTAATCGCAAAATTACCATTGATGTATTTTACATGTCTTCAGAACCCGTCCAATGTCTTTACTGTCGTCTTCAACATCTACGGAAAAGTGACAAACCCAAAATAAGGGATACCTTGCAGAATAAACGCACTAAATTTGAGGGTAACCGCGAATTATAGAGGGGCTGCTCAGTTTACTCATTTGCAAGCAACGAACGGCAATCGATGAACACTGATGATTTGTTTTTGGAACGCAAAAGGCCGCCAACAAAATATGAACTACAGTTTTTCTCGCTGAAAAATAAATTGGCATTATGCTGGTATCCGAGACTCATTTGACGTAAATAAGTCTCTTTAAAATTTCCAGTTACATTTGACATGATTGTAAGGATCGTCAGGATGATAGAATATGTGGAAATATGGATGAGGATCAAAGATTTCCTACAAACAATTAACGTCCGCAGTGATCACTTTTATCACAAGTTTGTTATAGCCTTAGTTTACTCGCCACCTAGGTTTTCGCCTTTGAGTCCCTGGGAACACAATTTCTGACAGGTGGCGACTATAATGCTAAAGATTGCTTCTGGAGATCCAAACGTATTATATATAGAGGTCGAATGATGATGATGATGATACATTTTTATCAATAATGGGCTTTGACGTCGTTTCCAATGGACTTCCAATTTATTGGAATTTATTATTGAATGCTTCAGACGTTATTGATTTTGGTGATCCAAAGACTGTATTTAAGTTTAGGAGTCACTAGATTTCTTATCAATCCATTTGACTGCCCGTGCGCTGACTAATTTCTTCTATGAGTTCGGTGGAATTCCTTCAGTAAGACTGCGCTTACCCGTGGCGTCACAATGTGCCTTTATGCGTGCTGTGATAAAAGCTACCACTCCAATCTAACTGCCATTTGAATACTAGACTCTAATGTTGATGTAGCACTTACCACAAATGTGAGAATTTACTTCAATTTAAAGCGATCACCGTTAATTGGATGAATTGTTTTAGCCCGAATTATGATGACGATCTCAAGAATGCCATTCATTGTGCAACTTTTAGCTATTCTCAGGCCGAAGTTAATACAGTTACTTTTTAGATGTCGGAAGGTTGATTTCACCACTAAAGGAAAGGCTCATAGAAAGTGGTAGCAGAGTAGTTTATTCCAACAAAAAATCATTTTCAATGAATATACAAGACGGCACGGAGAAATCATTGAATATCAAAGAACGGCCTATCTTTGTAGATATTTGGAATGTCTTAATTCCATGCCAGAAACAAATTATTCATTCTAGCTGCTGGTGATTGTGCCAAAAATGATTCTGAGAAAGGCATCCGTTTTGTTGCTCCTGGTATCAATAAAGTCCGTTATAAGATTGTCATTGAACCGCCACGCGTGACGCTATTGTGCTATTGTACTTACTTACTTACTTAATTGGCTATAACAACCCGATTAACAGATTTCGGCCTGCCGCAACACATCCTTCCAGGCGCCTCTTCTTCTTGCGCGCCTACGCCAGTTGGTCACACCAATCGATGACAGGGCTTCCTCGACTTGGTCCTTCCAACGGATACAAGGTCGTCCTCTTCGCCGACTTCCGCAGATCCCCGCATCAAATACCCGTCTCGCCGGAGCATCCTCCTCCATTCGAACGACATGGCCGAGCCCGCGCTGCCGCTGGATATTAATACGCTGCACAACGTCCATGTCGTTGAGGAGCTCATACAGCTCCCTGTTGTATCGGATGCGGAAATCTTCGCCAACTCGCACTGGACCGAAGATCTTACGTAGGACTTTTCTTTCGAATACTCTCAAGGCTGCTGCATCGGTGCTTAATAAGTTCCATGCCTCTGCCCCATAAAGAAGTACGGGTAGGATGAGCGTCTTGTAGAGTATTAGTTTTGTCGCACGAGAGAGGTCTCTGTTACTCAATTGCCTATTGAGACCATAATAACACCTGTTGGAAGAGTGATTGTGCTATTGTACGCCTTGAATATTACTTGGAAGGTCAGTCTAGTGAAGATGATTTCTAAGCTACTTAATCGCCAGAAAATTTATTGTTAATGTAGATGACTTTGAGAGTTTTCTCTAACGAATTAAAGCTGATGAGCCACAAGATAGTATTTTGGAACTTGTTCTATATTTACTATGCACTGCAGGCATGCCTATAAGTAGTCACAATCACACTGATGACATTGCTTTCCTCAGCGTACATAGAAGCCTCCAAAAAGCATATCAGCACCTACCGGATTACATATTCCAGTTAGAAGAATTATTAAACCTGTTAAACAAAAATGTGTCCATGAAGCATTTACATTAAGGAAATTTGTACATAGAAGCAATATTACCGCTAACTCAGGCCTTAGATTGAACTATAAACTCTTGCTACATAATTTTCTTCTAATCCAAAGGATAACTAAGTTTTATACATAGAAAAAATTAATCGAGATTAAATGAAATTATTATTTTATCTTGTATTCTTTAAGATTTGATTAAATATTAATTCAATTTAATAATAAAAGATTCAATAAATAAAGAAGATTCAATAAACAAAAAAAAAAAAAAGAATTATATATTTATTGTTAGCACGGTTTTTTACAATACTTTTTAATAATTAGTTTTATGTGTTCTGTCAGCTATTACAATTATATAATTTTTTCCTTGCTCTTTTCTGCACAATTTTCTTGAAACAAACGCGTCCGGTATGCTTGAGAATATTACAGCGAATCAAGGAATATGCCGATATAATGGCTGACTCCTGTCACATAAATATGTATAAACTTATTTGATAGCAAATAAAGAACAGAAAAATATTAAAAGCTTAATTTTTCAGTAACATCCGATAATGCCATTATAAAGCCACGTCACGATCTATCACGTACAAATATTTAACAATCTGTGCATGGACATGCGCTCTAATTACTTAGATAAATATGGCAGTATAGCTATACGTCCGTAACTTGTGGACACACAATTAAGTTACTTATGCAAAATATTTCAGTTTTGTAAAAATTAAAAGATTTAAGAAAAATGGAAACAAAAACGACTAATATTTATTAATTTCATATGCTTAATAATTAATTAACAACAAAAACTTAAATAGTTATTCATTATAAAAAATGTTTAAGTACGGAGTTGATATCAGACTTTAAATTTAAGTGGACACATAAGTAAGTCATCTGGAAAAAAATATTGATATTTTAATTTAACTGCTTTATTTTTACCCAAACTATTTTGAACCCTTAATGTTTTATGGGGTAACCTTTTTGACGGATTACTTTAGTACATCTTTGTGGCATTGAGTTGATTTAATTGCGACACTGCTCAGGACTAATGCTATCCCATTCTGCATGGATAAGATGCCAAAGTGCTTTTTTGCTGCTAGGTGTTTTGGCTGCAACTGCTCGTTTACGAACCTAATCTCCACACAGAATTAAAACACTCAAAGAAGTCCTTGCCAAGTGTCTTCAACCTCAACCTCCTAAGGGCTGGACGGTTACGGAGGTGTTCGGTGGTCTCCAATAGTCCGGCTGGGATCTATTCTATATCCTTAAGCTGGCCTTATCCAAGCTCAGCAGCCAACCTGTTCTAACACTGTAAAGAACGCCATAGACATAGAAACATACCAACCGGATCCAACTTAGACCCATCTGTGAAGATGGGTATACCATTCTGCCCCTGGAGTACTCCACCATTCCATTGTATAAGTATCCTTGAACCAGTGTGGAATATAGCCTCAGGCACAATATAGTTGGTGGCTTTTTTCGAACGTCCGTACCTCCTCTCAGGAAAGACGACGTTCGGAACTCTGGAGTGACCTATCGAGCGCTGTTTGCAGTACCGCGAATCTCTCGGACGTATGGCTCTTCGTGCTGCGCACTGCTTGACATACAAATCAAGCGGAGTCAGGCAGAGCATAGTGTTAAGAGCAGCCTAACGGTAACTCTTTCTCACTCCAGTCAAGGAGACAATCCTCTGAACCTTATCCAAGGCGCTCCACCAGACAATACAAACGTAAGTAATAACCGGTCTAAAAATCTACCCTGACCACAGTTCGTAGCCTATGAGGATAAAGTTTCAGGCGCAGACTCCATCATGCTGAATCAGGGCCGGAAGGATACCATCAAAGCTACTTATAGCCTATATGACTCTATCCCTGGTAATGATCTCCTGTAAGTCGGGCATCATACCAGCATTACATACAGAATCAGCTACTCCGGGATCCACACAATTCTTTTCTCGAAGCTGTCCATGTGCCATCATTCTTTTGGGTTCTTATACAGCATCCTACGGAAACGAGCCACTTCGGTAACATACTCGATACTTGCGCAGAAACTCATCCAGTTGGTTTTTGGGCGCTTAGTTTCCCTTTTACAATCATTAAAACTGAATATATATGCAGTCCAGTCAACATCCTCGCCCGAACTTACAGCCTTGTTAAAGAGCCCCCTAGTACAGCAGCAGAGTTTTTGAAGTTCCGCATTCAACAAGGCTTGCTGGCTCCTCTTGCCCGGGTAAATACGGGGATAAGCTTCTCTGTAACAAGACAACAAAATATCCGTCAAAGATCCAACTCGATCATTGGTGCCAGGAGTGGAATGACTCCTAAGGCCCCAAGTTCCTCCGCAAATCAAATCCACAGTCTTCTCAAATCTGATCCAGTCGGTTCTTCTTGGATTCCTAAAAGAATATCAGTTAGTGATCAGAGAAAGAATACTCATCTAAAACCCTCCAGTCCGTAATCATACACCTATCCATGTTAGAGAGCGTAATGTCAATTACAACTTCCCTAAAACGATTTCTAAAATTCGGCGTATTACCAACGTTACAAATGTTAAGCCTATTAAGAATAATAGAATTCAGAATCGACTCACCCCTGACCTGTCGATCTATTACTATTACTATCTATTACTTTCCATGTGATTTTCCTTGCGGGAAACCTGCTTGGAAGACTGAGCTATCGATGTGCCCTTCTTCGCTTCCAACGGTAGTTTAGCGGTAGTTTCTTCCCCATCTCCTTTATCTATAGACGAAGGAACATCAACACCATTCCTATTCACTGGAGGTTTGAAGACTCGAGAAGTCTTTTTTACTCCAGTTGGGAGTAAGAGTGCAGAACTTTACACACCCTTGCTTGTGGCTTTAGAAGTAGAAGCAATTGGCTCTACGCACTCAGGGGTCTATCCTTCATGCCAGAGTCAGCGCCTCCTGAGAGGACACTGCCCGGGTATTTGTTGTCACACCGCGAAACAGTGCCTCTGTGTCGAGCCAGCATCTTCTGCTCCTTAACAGAGAGCGGATCCATATCACAGCTTACAAATCTCCTCAAGACAATGCAAGCTCTGCGATACGAAATCCTCTCTTTATGCAAAGCATTTTAATCCCCTTTGCCAGACGAGATACTTTTTCCCACGTGGTGCAAATCAGATGCTGATTGCACTATTGGGTTGAAACATCCTGTCTAACGAGTGGGTTTCTTGTAGCGGAGGTCACCATATCATTTCTCCCAGTAGCAATCTGGATATGAGTGAAGGGGAGTCTTTCGATGATTGTATTATCACCGTCTTCATCCGATATTGGGGAGATAGAGTCTGACTCCAAGGACTCCTCCATAGTCATCATCTTCATACCATTTGCGGCGAATTTCATGACGATCTCATTTCTGTTATCAACAATGCTCGCCTGAATTCGTGCAATGAGATGAGACGCGTTTAGTCCACTATCAAATGCAAGTTCGTCATCACAGTTCGTCATGTTCAAATTCTAGTTTATTCGTTCGTCTTCCATATAAGTCTCACGATTGAGGGGAAAGGGAGGTCAATCATGCCATAGCCCGCACTAGCCTAATACTCACTGAGGCGCCCAGGTATCAATGAGGCTCCGTCATAATACAGTCGGATGAAACCCTTGCAAAACATCCGATGAGCACGGATCGCTTAACACTCAGGATTAGGGGTTTAGAAAAATATACGTGATATCATCAGTTCGAAGACAGTCCTCTCACGGTATTAGGGTAACCTTTAGTCATGCACCACACCGCCAACAGGTTGGGAATACGTACACTTAAGCTCCCACATCGCGACAGGATTGTTACCCAGATGGGGCATATATACACATATACATATACAATAGGCAGGAAAAGTCTTAGTACTCCAATATATTTGACAAAAAACAAAAGTCCCACAGGATTAATACTGTTGCACAAAGGCCGGATATGACTTCAAGAGAATATATAGGAGATCATTTAAAAGAATGGTTACGTAATCGCTAAACCACAAACAAAAGTCAACCGAAAAACTTGCTTATGGTATCAC
Source organism: Sarcophaga bullata (assembly GCA_005959815.1). Lineage (NCBI taxonomy): Eukaryota > Metazoa > Arthropoda > Insecta > Diptera > Sarcophagidae > Sarcophaga > Sarcophaga bullata. Next base: position 13,884 of record QOCX01002162.1, on the reverse strand, counting down.
CAGAAAACACTAAACAAAACTTGTACCTTTAATTCCAAATGGTTCAAATGGAGTGCTTGACCTTAAGCGATATGTTACTAAATACAAGGGTCAACATTTTCATATATTAGGCCTTCGAATTTTAAATTTACTCAGGGTTCTTCTTGGGGCTACCTATGGAGTCATCTGGTTAAAATTCATGAAATTGTCAAAATATTTTGGAGTACTAAAACTAAAACTGTCCACTGTATATGCATCTCCACGTATATACATACATCTACGGATTTTCTCCAAATTGAAAAAGATGTTACAGCTTTGTTAAAGGCATTTACAATTAAGAATGTTTGAAGAAAAAGCGAATTTGAAAAAAATATATCGTAGATATGATTGGGAAAAAATATAAAAATTTCTTCAAATAGTATTAAACCATATGTATATTGTTACGAAAATGAAAAAATCAGGATAATTTTACATCGTTTAACATTACAATTATAAACAAAAGCTACAAAAACAATGAACTTGTTTACAATTTATAAATACAAAAATGCAAGAATGCATCGTTGTTTACATTTATGGAGATCTCGAGAAGGTGAAGCCACGAATGTTCGCCTTCAAGAACATTCGTCAGACTGTTTACGTTGCTATATAAAAGGCAAGGCAAAGCAGACGATGAGTCAGAAAAAGTTCGGTGAATTTTCTGTGAAGACGCTGTGCGTTTGAAGAAAGTAATCGCTGTTTGAAGATCTCCGTTGCAGAGATTGTTATTGTTTATGCAAATAATGTAAACAGAGGAATAACAAACAAGGAAGAGGAATAGATCAAGTTGTGAACTGTGGCACATAGAATTGTGCGAACAATAAAGAATTTTAATTAAAATTTAACATAATTTTTTTTTTATTTTATTTGCAAAATAAGAGCCCGTAGTATTTTAAAAAGGTAACATTTTGTGTCAGAAGTGGGATTGCAAAATTTAAATATAGAGATAAATAAAAAAAATTAAAAATGAATATCTCCGACCTGAGCGTGGAATGACTCAAACGATAGTTGGGTAAATTAGAGTTGCGAAGTACGGGCAGAAAGGAGCTAAGAAGCTTCTAGAGCCGAAAATCAAACAATGCTAATAGCAAACCAAAAATGTTTATCAAAAATTGAAAAGAAACTTAAGGCTACAACAGAGAAGCTGCAGGAAATACAGGAGTTCGTCAACAAAAGAATTACTAGTGTCGAGGAAAAGGTTTCAAATTTGGAAAAGACCGTTGACGGAAAACTCGTCTTAATGGAGGAGAAGATCAACAAACTCCAGAACCAGCGACCGGAACCAGTGCGAGTCTATCGGAAGCAACTGGCAGTATAAAAACACTTTACATTGATGGTAGCTCACCCCTATCCGTATTTAAATTCCAATACGAGACAGTAGCCAGTAGAACCGGATGAGAAGATGAAGAGAAAGCTTTGGAACTAATTTTGGCTTTAATTTTGGCTTTACTAGCCGAGATTCTAAAAACCATGCCAGCCAGCTGCAGAAAGAACTGCAAGGACTTAATGGTGGTGTTACAGCGCAAATTCGACCATATTAAGTTAAGGTGCCGAGCGCAAAAGGCTAATGAGTCACTTCAAGCCTTTGCAATGGAGGTTGAGAGATTAGGGCAGCTTACTTAAATACCCAGCATAAAACCATCCATAGCTAGATAGATACGCGACCCTGATATCAAATTAGCGGTATGTTTTACACAGAAGACAACCTTTGCATAGACCGTGGCCTTCGCACTAGCTCAGGAGACCGTTCGCACGATTTCTAGACCACAAGTAAGCAAAGTGCAAAAAATGAAAGTCGTGGAGTAAGACGAATGCCTTTTGAATAAATTTAGAGAAGTGTTGAAGCAAGTTTTGGAAGGAAACGGACAAAAGGCCAAACCTAAATGCTTTAACTGTGGAAAGGGCGGTCATTTGCAAAGAAACTGCTAAGCGTCATGCAAAAGGTCATGATCCGTCTCACCAACAAGAAATAATAAACGGATGAACTATCAACCATCTACGCAAGACTCCCCGTTAAACTAAAACGAGCTAGCACTGAAAAGCAAGTGCAGGCAAGTGAGAAGATATGAGGATTATGGCTTGTTGTACCAGCATAAATTAAGACGGATTTGTTAACAGCAGAGGCCCTTGTCAAATCCGCCGGTCCCGGTCAGAGTGCAAAATATATCAGGCCATAAAAAAGTTATCTGTACTATCTTAAATGTGAGCCAATATACTCGATTAGAGACAGCAATAATAATCAGCTAAAAGTTGCCGGAACCTGCCAAAATGTCAGCCAAGAACCAACAGGAATTTGGTGTAAACGTGAAAAAATGGGTAGCAGGTCTAACTGCTCCAGAGAGAAATAAATCCATAAAGCTGCTAAAGAGGTACGCGATCGCCACAAATAGTAAGTCAAGATAGAACAGCCATGATCAAACATGAAATTGATGCTGGCGAAGCGCGGCCTAGAAGCATACCGCTGGCATAGCGTATTGAGGTTAAGAAGCTAGTCAACGAAATGAAGAGGTGAGGTGTAATTATTAGACCATCATCGGGTCCGTGGAACTCACCTGTAGTCTTAGTCAAAAAGAAAGATGGCAGTACAGGCTTCTGTTTAGACTACAGGAAGCTGAAAGATGTCACTATAAAGGACAGTTACCTGCTATCGAGAATTGACGACACGCTCGATACACTATCCGGATCGAAGTGGTCCTCAACATTGGATCTACAAAGTGGATATTGACAGCTGGAGTTTGCAGGCAACTGCATTCAGCGCGAACGGCGGTTTGTGGCAATTTAAAGTTATGCCATTTGGACTCTGTAATGCTCCGGTGACATTCGAGCGGCTTATGGAACGTGTGGTAAAGGGACTGCATTGGAAGACTTGCCTGGTATACCTCGATAACATAATAGTGATGGGCAGAACTTTCAACGAACACCTCAAGAATCTGGTAGAAGTTCTGCAACGAATATAAATGGCTGAACTAAAATTAAGCGTAAAGAAATTGTATTCTCCCAAAAAACAAGACAGCTTCTCTACCAGAACAATGACGGTCAAATGACTAGTCATTTGACTGTCATTTGTGGTGTGTAAACACATCACACATTCCCATCAAGTTATTAAGGGCAATATGATAAACTTGATGTAAACATTCGAGTACGTGTGATTTTGTCTATCGACTATAAAACATACATCTAACCTGTTCACTCTACTGCTGTTCTTAAATCACACTTGATGTATACTTTACGAAATTGAATAGAAAATTCGTTACAGGTGACTAGTCAGACTTGACGCATATACCGGACACGACTGACGTGTATTTGGGTCACAGTTGACTGCCAAATTGATTCCTACTTTTAATTAAAAACTAAATTTTTTATAAACTATTTATTTTATTAAATAAAATTTTAATTCATAATTAAATGCATACAAAAATATAAAATAAAATATATAATATATATTAATATAAAAGAAATATAAAATTATACCCGAATTCATTAGTCGTCACTTTTTTGCCACTGGTATGACTGACGCAATCCTCCTTTATTTTTCCTTCACAGTATTTGAATCCACCATCAGCTTTAGTTTTACAGAGATAAAGATAAAGATAAAGGGATTTATTATATACTAGTCAGTTGATTCACACAAAAAAGATACTTACATTTTTAAACACTTACTGGTCCTTTTATACTACATCACTTCGATTAGTTCATTATTCATTATATTTTTTATCTTAAATTTTTTTTAATTTGTATTTTAATTTATTAATGTTATGTCTTTTTATTACAAAGTTTTAAAATTTTGAACAGTTAAAATATTTTTCTACAACACACGATTATGATATAAATTTGTCTTAAATGATTTTTTTAAGATATTGTCGAAAATATATTTGACACCATCAAGTCTGGTAATCAAAAGACCGGTCATTTTACCACTACTAATAATGTACCAAAAGACCGGTCATTTTCCCGTCAATAATTATATATCAAAAGACCGGCCATTTTACCGCCACTAATGATGTATTGTGGGAAATGGAACTTTACTGCTTAAAAGTACTATAAAATGTTATGTATGTATTAGTAAGTGAGTATTGTATGTGTTAGTTTCGGTCATCCACGGATGAAGATAAAATATGAGCAGTAAAGAATTGGTCTCGTCCCCAGAATCTTCATGAATAACCTAACTTTTCTAGCGTGGCTGCAAGCTTGCATGAGCTCACCAAGAAATCAAAAGTGTATCAATGGAGTGATTCACAAGAAAGGACGTTCCAGGCACTAAAAGATCTATTATGTGCTGCATCAGTTTTGGCGTATCCAGTCCTAGGGGAAAAATTAATTTTAGACAATGACGCTAGCGAATATGGTATTGTTGTTGCACTTTCCCAAGTGGTCAATGATATAGAGAAAGTCGTAGGCTACTATAGTCGCACACTGTCAAAGCATGAAAGAGGGCTACTTGCAGTGCTGAAATACATAAAACATTACCATAAGTACCTGTATGGCCAACATTTTCTGATAAGGACTTATCATTTCACACTGAGATGGCTGCTGTAATTCAAGAATTCTGAATGACAGTTAGCGCATTGGATTGAGCTTCTCTAGACTTATGACTTTAGCATTGAATACCGAGGAGGCATAAAACATGAGAACTCGGGATGCCAATCGGGATATCCCGAATCCTGAATTTTTTAAAACTTGTGACGGGATTTTCCGGGATTTTCAGTATTGTAAATTCATGCATATATACTTTATAAAGTAAGAAAGAAATTGAGTTTACGGTATTGTTTTTTAAATAATTTTACTTTAAATAACACTCTTGTAGTTTTTCAAGTGTATCATGCAATAATTAAGTAAATATTCTATATCACTCGCCATCGAATTGATCGAGAATTCAACTTCCATTGTTAAAAAATCTGTATTAGCTGATGATTTAGACAATCAACTTTCTCAATAAATAGATCTGTTTGAATCACGAGGTGTTAGAAGTGAATAGTTACATCCTGCTTAAAGCTATATTGAAACCATTTTGCCCACAAATGTAGATTGCGAAAGAAATATTAGAGGCTTTGATCTTTTTGAAAAATTCTTTAAAACAGTGAATATAATTAATATATACACTAATGTGTTTGTGTATGCATGTGTGTAGACACAGATGAATTATTTTTAATTTTGTTAATTTACCCTTTCTTATATTCTGTTCTTTTATTTTATAATATGTGTATTGTGAAAAAGATCAAAAATTAATGAAATTTTTAATAAAACAATTGTTTTTATTTAAGAGAAAATCTCGAAATCCTGAAATCCCGGGATATTTCGGGATTTTTCGAACCCGAATTGTCTCGAAATATCGCGGGATTTCGTGATCGGGATTTTTATAAATCTCGAATTCCGGGATTTTTAAAAGTCAATCCCGTTTGGCATCCCTAATGGGAATGATTATGCTCTCTCACGCACCTTGTAATTTGTAGTGTAAACATTGTGTGAAGGCTGAGAAGAAGGAATCCATCATTGATATCCGGCTAACGCAGATGGATACCAACGAAGACTGGTCTGAAGCACAAGAAGTGGCCCAGTATTGACGAAATTTATAGTAGCTAAGGAAGAGGACAAATTGCTTTCCCGAAATGAAATATCAGCCAAAGGTCCTCATAAAAGCATTTTGGGCCCTATGGGGCAGTTTATACCGTCAATGGAAAAGCGCTAATGGCAAGACTTAATCCAAATTAATAGTAGTGCCTTCCTCCAAAATGAGAGAAGTCTTAAATGAGTTCCATAATGGAACTAGCGGATTACACCTTGTTTTTATTGAGTTGGATGTCAGCAAGCAGTGGCGGATTGGATAGCAAACTGTACCCAGTACATTGCGGCTAAGGGTCCAGTAAGAAGTCGAGGACAGCTGCAACAGTATAACTTGGGCGCACCTTTTGAGCGGATAGTGATGGACATAGCAGACCCTTTTCCTGTCAGTAGTACCGGAAGTCGATATGTTCTCGTCGTGATGGATTATTTCAGCAAATTGCCAGAAGTGTATGTCATACCCAATCAAAAGGCGAATACAATAGTAAATGTTTTTGTAAACCATGGGGTATGTCGCTACGGGGTTCAAACAGAGCTACATTCCGATCAAGGCAGAAATTTTGAGTTAGCTGTATTCAAGGAAATGTGTGAAGTAAACGGTATTAAGAAGACTAACGGAATGGTGGAACGATTTAATTGAAGCCTGGAGGCATACTTGCGAAAAGTAGTGAGCGAGCAACAGAAGGATTGGGAGGAACAAATTGCTAGGTTTCTACTGGCGTACCGATCTATGTTATATTTAACTAAAAGTACATTTATAATCTCTAAGGGCCATTTTTAGAGTGCGAGATTAATCTCAAGTTTAAGGTAATCTCCTGTTAAATCTAATCTTACTTTAACTGAGTTTGCATTTTTTAAGTGGGAGTTTAAACCTTGTAAAGCTGCCACACTTATAAGCAAAAATGGCAACGCTTTTCACAACAGTTTGCTTTTGTTTCGAACGAAAGCAGCTGAATACGATTGATATTTAAGTGAAAAATAATTTTTGATAAATAATAAATAAATTAGAATACCTATCGTCAATTCGGGTTTTATGTAATTCATAAACACTTAAATATTTGTTTTATTCGGGTTTCTCTCACTTAAAAGTTTTTTAATAAAATTTGTCAACTATTTTGGATAGTTTAAACGTAAGATTAAGTAAACTTAGAAACTGAATACGACCATTAAAGTTAACTTAATCGTTAATCTCGCACTTAAGAAATCGCCCTAATTCGGTAGAAAACGAGTTTGTTCATATTTGAATAAATGTATTGAAAAAACAAACTAAAACACAATTCATTGTTTTTAGAACAATATTATCTGATCACTATTAACTCACTCTCTTTCTTTTGATTTTTGCAATTTCTTTATTTTTACGACGGTATATATATAATTCACTTATTTATAATTTAACAAAAATACTGAAAAAGTTAACTTCGGAATGAAATTATACCCTGTAGAAATTAATAGTGGTCAAAGAATTTTTTATAAAAATAATCTACTTTTGCTTCAGATTGTGTTTTCATAATGTTTACTCTAATAACTTCAGAAACCTATTTTTATTAATATAAATGTTATAAAATTACCTTCCAAAAGTTTGTCCTATACTATTGAAGTGCACGGATAAATTAATTATAATTGAACATAAAAAGGGATAGGTGAAAAAATATATGTGTATTAAAAAAAGTAGTAATAGGTGAAATTAGTGCCTTTTCCTATACTGTAATATTACATTTTGTGTCATTATCGTTTTTAAATTTTAAGAACAATGAGAACTGTTAAATTCAGTTAAATATATTCGTTGATAAGAAGATAAGATGTCAGGCCGAGCACCAAAAGAAAAATATAAAAGAAGTGAAAACCAGTTTAAAATTTTACAAACTTTTAGCAGCAAAGAATACTTAGCAATTCGTGACCATCTAATGAACAAATAATTTACTATAATTTACCTGCTATATTTAATGCTTCCGACGTTGAATTTCCTTACCTAAACAGACCCTCATTTGATCCTGCTAAAAAAGGTATTCCACAAAAAGCTAAATTTGCAACATTAAAACAAGAAGTTAATTTCATTATTAATCCTAAACCTCCTATTAAAAGAATATCCTGAAATTATTTATGTTGTGAATAATTGCCCCACCACATTTAAAAAGTGAAGCCTTAACTAAAGCATGAGTTAATAAATGAAAAAAGCTAACTTATAATATCCTATTCATAAAATTCTTATTATTAATTCGAATTGACTTAACGTAGATAAAGCAATAAACTTTTTAATTCAAATTCGTAATTAGCAACAACCCAGCCATAAATATTGTCAGCCTAGAAATTAATAGTAGTAAGTTTCCCATTCAAAATATTCTTAATATAATATTGTTCCGAAAATGGAAACATCGTTCAACAGTAAAATGTTAAACAAAAGCTACAAAATAAACAAAATAATAACAAATAAACAAAAAAATAAAACAACAACAACACTGTAGGGACGAACATACACAAGATACAAAAACAACAAACATGAAAGCATAAATAAATGTAAAAAACATGTTTACATTTATAGAATTCTCGAGAAGGCGAAGACCGGAACCTTCGCCTACGAGAACATTCATAGACTGTTTACATCGCTATATAAAAGACGAGGCAAAGCATGAAAAGTCGGAGTAGAAGTTCAGTCAGTCTTGTCTGACGACGCGTTGAGTGTGCAGTAAACCAATCGTGGTTTGAAGATCTCCGTTACAAAGACCTACAGAACAATTGTGTAATAATTGTTATTGTTTATTGCAAAGGGTATAAACAAAGAAATAACAAATAAAGCAATTGTTGTTGTTAGAATCAGTTGTTAACAGTGGCACATAAAAATTGTGTGAATAATAAAGGATTTAATTAAAATTAAACACAAATTTATTTTTATTTTTGTTTGCAATCTACGATCTTTAATTTCAAACGTTTTTAAAAGGTAAAAACGTAACAATATTAAATCCAATTAATAAATCAACACTTGCTGTTGCTAAAGTTGAATAATCAACTAAAGCACAAACAGCTATTGCTGCAGGTTATCCAGAAAAAAAGGAATTTTGGCACTCTTAAGTATAGATGCTAATATAACTAATCTATCAATAATTAATAATTCTCAATCACTTCTAAATTGAAAACATAATTTAAATATGCATAATTTAATATTCAAGTAATCGCTGATCCAATTCGATTAGACAAAGCCGTCCTGCATTATAAGACTTTACATTTTGATTGTTCATTTACAAACAGAAAATTCATCAATTCAATGTTATAATGTCTTTGTTAAAATATGCAATATAATGAAGTTCCGAACAGCCTCAAGGCAATTCACAGGAATTACTACATTTTCTCCATCTATAAATCTGCATAAATTCGAAACATAAAAACGAAACATTTCGAATTTAAATCACTACGTTAAGATGCCAGGGTATAAAGTACACAGAAAAGACAGGATTTCTCAAAGAGGTGGTTTTGTAATAGCTATTAAATCAGCACTGAATGGTGACTCAATATCTTCAACTAAGTTGAAAAAAAAATTTATTAACTAACTTAATTATGTAGTCGAATTTATTGTTGTAATCGTTATCCTCCTGATTTTATCCACGATCTCGATATGATGACATCCGCAACCGGCGGATTCTTCATCCTGGACGACCTAAATGCTCATCACGTCAGTTGGTACTGCTGGTAATCTGCTAACCAAAATAATAATAATAATCATAGTATTATATATTAACCCCACTAGATTTAATCAAAATCTCACACAGACAGCATCGACGGTTGACCATACTTTTTTTAATTTTACACTACAATTCACTAACTTGCCAAAATAATTTCCATTCAGATCATGTTCTAATACTGTTTTCCATTAACGAGAATATTACTCGTATAGAAAATCTTATCTAGACTTCTGCAATGCAAAATCTCACAGAATTAAAAAATAACGACTTTGGAATTACTCTCTTTACCTTACTTTTTTTACTTACTTACTTACTTTTTCAAATATTGAGGAATCCATAAAAGAATACACTGATTTCATAAGAGCTTCTTGTTTTGACGAAATTCCCCTTAAACTCGAAATAATTCAGAACTAAATTTAAATGAAATCTACAAATGTCTGAATCAATAAGAAAGAAACATAACCGAAAATTCCAACGCAGTATTGACCCAAACTCCAGAATAAGGTTACGTGCTATGCTAAGGGAGCTCAATGCATTAGTTTCTGTTAATATTGATATCGAAAGAAATGCTCAGTGGTAAAAATTCTTATCAACTATCCCAATTTGGAAAGAAAAATCTTAAAATTAAAGGAAAAGATTTTCCTTCAACTACCGCCCTATAAGTGTATTAAACTCATTGGGTAAATCGTTCGAAAAAATTATTTACCATCGACTCCTAACGTTTGTATAAGACAACAGTCTGACTTATACCCATCAGTTCGATTTCAGAGCAGAAACCAGAAAACTTTACAATTTACTAAAGAGAGTACTGAACATGTTCAAATCCAATAAAAATCAAAGGTACTAAAGACTAAACTAAACATACATAATTGGCCATTACAACCCTCCAGTCAGGATTACAGCCTAGCTTTTCAAACCACTTATGTTGTGTGTGTTAATTTCATACATGAGTGGCGGGACATACAGCTTAAGTTGACTCTGAACGACAGATTTTTGAAAAACTTTTCATCACAATTTTATTTACTCTCAGAGTTTTTTTGCTAGAAATCTGGTTAGAGGAAGTCCCCAAACATATATTTTTTCATATTTCGTTTTTGATATCTGACCTGGGATTTGAACCAAGGCCTTTCGTCTAATAACCCAACACACTACCTACTAGACTACGGCGCCTTTAGTTAAAAACAGATAGTTTGCGGTTGACGTTGACGAAAGTTCATCGTACTTACGGGACATTCCGGCTGGTGTTCCTCAGGTCTCCATTCTATTTATATTGCTGTATTTTCTTTACATTTCGGACTCCAAAATTTCCTTAGGCGATGACATAGCTTTTTATACGGATGACAGAGCTATAAGCTTTCACGGAAAAGCTTCTAATTCAATACTCAAGAAAACTCAGAACGCTCTGACATAGGCCGCAATATTTTTTTTTCTAAATAGACAATAAAAATCAGTGAGGAAACATCTCAAGCCATCCTGTTCCCTAACAACAAATCTCCAAAGAGAAGACCGTCAAGAAAGGTCAGGATCAAGAAGGCTAAGAAATGGAGTTCGAAAAATTCGTAAATTTGTTGGAGTAATTGCATTCACTTTACATTTATTAACTTGTGTAGTTTTCTTATGTAGATAAATGTAAATATAAATTCAATATTGTCATTACCCTGTAGTTAAACTCTATATTTTACTTATGAATTTTCTACAGCTTCATTTTTATTCCCAAAAATGTTCGCTCCAATAAAGCTAGTTAAACTAGAAAATTTTCGGCTTCTCTTCTAACGTTTAATAGGTTATGGGTTTTTGCTAAATAATTTTTGGAATAATTTAAACCAAAGAGCAAAATATCAAAGAGCAATATAATTATAAAGATTAAATTAAAGAATTTTACTGCTCTATACGGAAATATTTTGCTATCCTAAAGTTAACTGAAGTAAAGAATGGCGGACACAAAGCCGAAGTTTGCGAAACTTACGAACAATAACTATCCAAATTGGAAATTCAAGATGGAACTTTTTCTTCGGAAACAAAATTTATGGAAGAATGTCATTGAAGGCAAACGTCCCACACCAATTAATCAAAATGGTATTATTTCTAATCAGTCCATAATAGATGATTGGGAAAATAAGGATGACGAAGCAAGGGGTGAGCGGCGTTTACATACTGGTAATGGTATGAGTGATGCTGTTTTAAAAGTTGTTGGTAAGAGTAGTCCTGTTTGTTATTTTTGTAAAAAGCCAGGTCATCAGAAGAAAAATTGTATCAAGTATAAAAATTGGAAACAAAAACAATTTTCAAATAACAACAAAATCAACTCGGTTGAAGAAATTTGGTAAATATAACAAGTTCTGTTGGCTGGTAGATTCAGGTGCGACACGGCATGCGGTAAACGATTATAAATTTTTCGAAAATATTGTTAAATCGTATAAAAGCCATATTGAATTAGCAAATGGGGAAACAGCAGCTATTGAAGGCATTGGGTCTATAAAAATTGTGTTGTGTGATGAAAGCGGTAATAACAATAGAATTTTAGCTAAAGAAGTGTTGTATGCACCCAGTCTAGTGGGAAATATACTTTCAGTGAGACAATTAACAAAATCTGGTTTCGATATATCGTTCAATAAAAAATTTTTGTCATATAAATCTGAATAACAAAAACTTTGGGGTTGCAGATATTGATGGTGAGATGTACATTTTACGTCAGTATGATAAGACTAATAATGCAACATAATGAGAATTGCATCAGTGGCATCGAAAGCTAGGTCACCGTCATCCTACAGCTATTAGACAAATGTTTTCTGATAATTTGGTTGATGATTTAAAGATTGTTGAATGCAATATTAAAAAAGTTTGCGAAACCTGTGTTAAGGGAAAGTTAACAAGAACTCTATTTCCAAAGAAATCGTTAAGCAAAACTACAGAACTATTACAGTTGACCCACAGTGATGTTTGGAAAAAGATATATCGTTACATTTATTGATGATTACTCCGGTTTTACGACATTATATTTGCTATCAAGAATATTTGAAGTAGAAGAAGCATTGAAAAATTTTATGTATTGTCGAACAAATTTTGGTCGAACTCCAATGGTAATAAGATCCGATAGAGGTGGTGAATACACCGGAAAGAATTTAATAAAGTTTTTGGAGTCTGAGGGAATTAAAGCTCAATTAACTGCAAAATAGGAAAGCGGAAAGGAAGAACAGAATCCTAATTGAAATGGCTAGGTGTATGCTCATTGATGCCAATTTATCGTATATGTTTTGGGGGGAAGCTGTCACAACCGCTAATTATATTCAAAATAGGATTTTTATAAAAACAATCAATTCAACACCACATGAATTGTGGTCATTAGTCGTGATGTCCGTTTTACAGATAGTATACAGGATCCCAATGACACAGAAATATCTCTTGATCTCTCAAGTCAAACCAATCGTAACGTTAACCCTTTGTCGATTGAGGAGGAGAATCATAACTCCGTTAAGGCGGGTGACGAGAAAGCAATCAACAATGATATTGTGGGTGCTGAAGTAAATTCCGAAGTTAAAACAGACACACCTACTGTTAGAGTTTCAAGAGGAAATTTGGTTAACAAGGGAGCTTATAGAATCTAAATCGTATCAGTAAGCTGTTGAGAGTGAAGAAAAAGAGAAAATGGTTGGCTGCAATGCAGGATGAAATGGAGTCAATGAAAATTAATCAAACATGGGACTTGGTAGTTTTACCTGAAAAACTATCCCTATAGGAAGTAAATGGTTTTATAAAATTAAGCGATAATGCGGATGGTGATGTATGTCGTTTCAAGGCTCGTCTGGTGGCTCAAAGGTTTTCATGGAAATACGGAACCCCAGTGGTTTCTCACATAACTTTTAGGCTTTTGCTTTCAATTGCAGGAAGGAATAAAATGATTGTTAATCATATTGACGCTAAAACAGCTTTTCGAAATGGTAAACTATCAGAAACAATCTACATGAAGCAACCGCAGGGTTTCAAACCAGGTGACGAAAACATTGTGTGCCTACTGAAGAAGAGACATTTACGGTTTAAAGCAAGCGGCAAGATCGCGGAATAATACTTTACATGAAATCATTTTGGAAGCTAAATTCGAGCAAAGTTTAAATGATCATGTTTGTATTATGTTAACATTTATAGAAAGGTATGTTACATAATTGTCTATGTCGATGACCTAATTTTAGCATGTTCTACAATGGAACAAATAATTATATTGAAAGCAAATTATCTGAAAATTTTGCTTTACAAAACCTTGGAGATTTAAAACAGTATTTGGTCATTGAAATATCAAAAGATGCTCAGGCAATTTCCAGCTTTGTCAATCTTTTTATGTTGATAAAAAAACTACCGAAGAATTTGGATTTCCACAAGAAGCCAAGCCAGTTAAAACACCCATGGACTTAAGTTACGGAAAAGGAGGAGAAAAGGAACCTCCTGAAAACAACATTTTGTATCGTAAACCTATTATATATTTCAGTTAGTTTAGTCATTTTAGCACAAAAGGTTTCAAAAGCCACACATGAAGACTAGAACCAATGTAAGCGTATTTTAAAATATTTGGAAAAAACCTCAAATCTAAAGTTGTTGTTGAGCAACAAAAATCAAGATCAACAATTAATCGGCTACGCAGATG
>QOCX01002161.1:8593-24434 GCA_005959815.1 Sarcophaga bullata | reverse complement strand
CGGTGACTTCCTAGACTTTATTCGTACATTAGAGAAGGTGCTGTTTAAACAAAGCTTTCGGGGTGCTCTCGTTTTTATTTTGGCTAACAATGAAAGAGAGAGAAGATGCCGCTGGATGATTGCAGTTAATGAAGTGTATATTGCGGTCCGGTTCACTTCAGTAACTATTCAGAGCTGATCATAGGAATCATCGTTTATGGTTTAAGAGGAATTGAAAAGATATATTTTATCTCGCAAGGTTTGCTGTTGGACAAGCTTCCTTAGAAAAAGATACAATAAAATAGCATAGATACTGTAGTCCGTTCGGGTGTGACGCACATTCCAATCCACCCTTCCTTTAACTGTATCTTCTTTCTCTGTATGAAAAGATGGATTCACGTCTTCAGAAGAAAAGTTTTTTGCCGCACGTGTTTTGAATAAAACACACACGTTCATAGGACTGCCAGTGACTGTGATTACGAAATGTCACGCATGGTTTATAGGTGCTAGCAGTGACAGGCAGATACTTACTATTGGCATTATCATTGAGGACCTAATAGGGCCCAGTAAGCTATACATTTTAGAGGCAACTGCCAACCTACACTTTTTTACAATTTTTTTTGTTCAATTTTCGGTTTTCTTTTCACATTTTAAACATAATTAATGAAAGTGTCCCTATTATTTTTGCCATACAAATTTATTCGTTTGCTTTGGATTTCCTGTAAGAGAATTTAAATGACAGCAAAGTTGAAACAGAATATCTGAAGCAATTAAAATTAAACGAATTTTACAGTGAGTGCCATAAATGAATCATCACTATACAAAATTTTGTAACTTGTTATTGAGGACTGTCCCTATTATTTCTAACAACACTGTTCCTCTATATTAATCACTAATTTAATTAACATAGAATATCTGATGCAATTGAAATTTAAAGAATTTTACAGTGAGTGACATAAATGAATCATCACTACATAAAATTTTGTAACTTGTTATAGAAAATTGTCCCTATTATTTCTAACAACATAGTTCCTCCGTATTAATCACTAATTTAATACATTTCTTAAGTATTTCTCCACATTATTAAGAAAAAACTAAAAATGTACCTATTATTTCCAACAACACTGTGTATACAAATTTATTAATAAATTAATAGATTTTTCTTTTTGTTGTTGCTGGTAATTCTTTTAAATTAATTTTTATAAATAATATTTGCTTTTAAATTCGTTTTAGAATAAGAAACTTTAAAATTAAATCGAAAAACATGCGTGATTTGTGGCAATTATGCCAAACAGAGTGAACAAACCAGAGGTAAACCATCAAAATATGCCCTCCGGCATCAACGCACAGCATTAGCACAGCAGCAGCAGCAGCAGAGTTAAAGGGAAGCAAATAAAAAAAAATTCATAAACTTGTCTGCGATTTTGTCTTAAAGGCCTAAATCGACTAAATTTCATGGCAATTAGGCAGAAAACATAAAAAATCATAAAAAAAATCTCAAAAAAAAAAAAGAAGAAGATGGAAAGAAATAAAAAAAAATCTTGGCTTGAGGCTATTAAACTGAAACCCATAATTATGGGTGTTCGAAATCTGCAAGAAAAAAAAAACACACAGTCAAACTAGCTACTGAATTAAATATTTTTTGAATGTTTGGGGGTTTGTTTTTGCAAATATTTTTCGCTAATAAAATACAAAAATTCCTTTCGCAATAATTATTATGTGGGGGTGTATTAAAATAAGGCCCGTTTTTTTGTTTGTCTCTCAAAAAAAAAACAAAATTTTAATGATAAAAACATCTTAAATAGCCTGGAATGTGCCTTCAAACAGATAGTTTGTAAGTTTGTTTGGAGGCAATAGCGGAATTTGCGAGTTAAAACTTTTCATCAAATTCTTATGGCAGGCTTTAGGAGCAACAGACAACATAAGAGACGAACTAAAAGGGAATGGATAAAGTAAATAATTGAAGGGCGTTCTAATTGGTAGTTTTGATGTGCTGTGGCCAAAATCGCTGGCAGGCAGATGCAAGTGCAATTGAAAACTAACGCAACCAGCAAATCATTATCTTTGAATTTGACAAAAAACCCCAGGAAAAAACGTCTCTTCTCTTTTCAAACAAACATAAACTGTTGCCATTGCGTTCAAACACCGGCAAAATAAATTGTATACGAACGCTGTATGGCATTGCATTGTTGCCATACGCAATAATGCATGAACAGCATACCACAAAAGGCTGGCATTTAAAATAATTTTGGCCTATTAAACGTGGGCATTCCTTTGGAAGATTTTCTAAAATAATTTTTTTAATGATTTTGCCACGCGATCTTTATTTCTCTTCTTTTTTTCTCTTTCTTGTATTGTTTTGGTAACAAAATATAATGAAACTTCAAACAGGAGCACTCGTCAAAGGCAGAAAAGATCCTTTTTGCGTTCAATGGCAGGCAGCAATCGATTGATCACCTGCAATTGCTAAAAACAAAAAAAAAACAAAAAAATTACGGAAAAAATTGATGTAATTTTCGGCATTTGAAAATTCTTTCTTTCTTTTGTTTGCACCTTGTCAGTGGCAATATGAACGTGTACGTGTCACTTGGGTTATGCACGTGAGTGTTTCAAAAAAAAATTTTTTTTTTTTTTGAAAATATTTTGTTGACTCCTGTGTGCATTTGCACTTGCTTTTGCTATCTTAACATCAAATATTGTGTACAACATCAATAAATGTCCTCCTGTTCAAGAAGAAATTGCTTTAATAGTTCAGGTACTTGGCTAGGCAATGGGTTCCCCCCAATGAAAACTATAAGAAAATCGTCAAGTGATAAGAAAATTTATTGAGATTGTGTTACAAGATGTTTGTCAGTCTTAATTTGTTGTAAATTTTTTGTTTATTTGACAATAAATAGCACAATTAAGAGATTAACATCAAAGGACGCACATATACTCCTGGAGATCATATCAATAAATTACTCAGAAGATGTAATAGAGAGCGGATGTAAACAGCTTTACTGTTAATCTACCGGGGCTTGATCATAATGTCCAATGAATAAGGCCTTAGATATGCAGGATTGAATGGAGAACTACTAACATGGGATCTAATTAAACAAAAAGAATGAGTTTAAGTCCAGAGTTACTATCAAGTCCCCTGTCTGCAGAAAATTTCAGTGTCAACATTACCAACAAAGGTCTCTTCTGGAAAGCTCTGTTCTATCTCCAAACTCTACTTCTTATTTACATAAACGATCTTCTTTCTCTAGCTTCTAATCCTATTTACTCTTTTGCTGATAACCGGCCGGGCATCCGACATACGGTCAGTCGGGACCCATGGGATCGGATGAATAGGATCGATTTTAATGCAGCAATAATATTGCATCAGCTGTACCTATGGGTTGAGTAAATAATAGGGAGTCAGAAGCTCTTGGTATCCTGAGCATGAGCGTGCTGCCAATTTCTCCGATGAGTTCGGTGGAATTCGGTCGGTACAGCGACTGCTCTGTGGCATCACAACGGGCAACTATGCATGCTCAATTGAACTTTGGTATCACAGCTACCAATCCAACCTAACCAAACCTATGGACATGAGTATTCAATATGTTGTTCGCTGGAACCAACACATTTTTCAAATAAATAAAGAAGCATTCAAATGCCGATGATGGAAATACTTTACTTCACCTGATTTTCTTACTATTTACACCACTTATACTCAATCGAGAACGGAATACAGCTCTCATGTATGGACCAGTGACTCGAAATCTATTTTAAGGCTGCTCTATTAAGTGCAGGAGACGGCAAAGGTGCTTATGATGGTAGGGTATCCAATTCTATTGACTCAATAAAGCAACGTCTCAGTGTGGCTTGTTTTTTACTGTTCTATCGCTACTACAATGCATTCCGCTCGAGCGAAATAAGGCGACTTATTTCTAAGAATCATGCATTCGTACGTAACACTCGTCTTTCTCGCAAAGCGCATTCGTTTGTAGTCGTTGGCCATTGGATTGTACACTGCATTACAGACAGAATTCGTTCTTTAGCTGGATTATCTGTATGTGGAACTCTCTTCCAGAAGAGGTCTTTTCTGTCACTTTTGATAGAAAGAAATTCAAATCTAGTGTCCACAAACACTACTCCCTCTTTCCTCCTTCTCATAACAAATTTTCCTAGTACCAACACAATGCACTGTATGAGTAGGGGCCATCCCCTGAGCATTTATCGTTCAAAAAATGGCGATGAAAAAAGATAAACTAAACCAGAGTCTAAAAAAGGCAACGCTTTCATAAAACTTCCTCACTTTATCCAAGTTATCGTATATGAATTTACAATTGTATTAAGCTTAAGCGTTATCACTCCTCATATCTCATGTTTATTTTAAAGGACTATTTAAGTTCTTAGCCGTTGACATATTGTCGTATCTTTTTCTTTAACATTCCACAAAACATACATTTTCCCATGTCCTATTAAGCCTTTTAACCTAAAAAACCGTTTTTTTTGGAGGGCATTTGCATGGCATATGGTATACGCAAAACATGAGCACTCAACACTTATTTCTACACGTTTTTTTCCTCTCTCTCTGACTTTTAAAATATCCTGGGCATCATTCTAAAACTCTTTTATAACAACACATATGCCAGCTGCCGTATAAAGAAAAAATCTGCACAGTAAAGATAAAAATTTCACAAAAAGAGAATCCATGGCTGCCTAGCTGGCTAAAAAAGAAAAAAAAGTAACTTCTAAAGGACTTTTCCCATTTAGCCAAGCGTACTGTAATGTGATCAACTTGTTTCGTTTCGTATTATCGTTGTATCTTGTTGCCGTAGCTGGATTCATTTCACCTCCTTTGGATGAGCCCACCACTTAAAGAGACACGCCTGACTATTGTTTGGCAAGTGATTGTATAAGTGAGTGAATGATGCTGCTGCTGGTGTTTGATTGAAAACTTGACACAAACACACACAATAGCACACAATAGCACACAATAGATGACTGACTTTAAGTCAACACCCATTATATGACGGAGGATAATACTCTTCATTCTCTCTTTCTCTCTCTTTTGGTGATTGTGTTACGATTATGACGACGACAACTACTGACTTTTAAGCACAATGAATTGTTGTTTGGCAAAACAATTACCCATCCTTACATACTTACTTACTTACTGCCTATACATCCCATATCTACTCCACCTCCTACTTTCCTCCTCCTCCTCTTCGCCCTCCTCCTTGTCAAAATTATTTTGAAAAAAAGGAAAACGTTCGCACGCATTAACATCACCTCTTCACTTTGCAGATGAAAGTGACACTTTATGTGGGAATTTCTTTCAATTGACGTTGTGTGCGTCTCTGTTGTGTATCGTGGCATCGTTTTGTTTCCATTTAAATTACTGCTCTTCGTCATTCTATGCCAAGTACGTTTGTAATCCGGGAATTACGGTTGTTTTCTGTTTTTTTTTTATCCAATTAAGGGTGACAAAATGTTTGGTGGGCAAATGCTTTCAATTGTTGTTTAATCGGCTTAATTTCCCTGATATTAGAAGAAACAAAAACAAAAAATTCATTAATTTCTTATCGTTTTCAGTTTACAATCGTATTTCGCAAATGATTTATAATTTTTGCCGAAATTAAAAAATTTATTTCGTGGTTGCCTGTTCCTAAGGTCTTCTGAACTTTGACAGTTGATAACGGTAATTTTGTTGCAACTAGAAGTCGCCAAAGTCTATTAGGCGAACTCCCGGCTAAGAAGTCTCTAGCCTTACCAATTGGGTAAGTAAGCAATATAGGTGGTTTGGCGACTTTATGCAAGTCATTGACGTATAATCTGCAAGTCATTGACCAAAAAATGCCAGTTATCGACCCAAGAAATGCATATCATCGTCCAAAAAATGCAAGTCATCGTCCAGAAATACGCAAGTCATCGACCAAATATATACCGGTCATCGGCCAAAAAATTGCTAGTCATTCTCCAGAAGAGTGCAAGTCATTGGCCAAAGAATGCAAGTCATTCTCCAGAAGTATGCAAGTCATCGGTTAAAAAATTGCTAGTCATCGCCCAGAAAAGTGCAAGTCATTGGACAAGAAACACAAGTCATAGACCAATAAATGCAAGTCATCGACAAAAAAATGCAAGTCATCGACCCAAAAATGTAAGTTATCGACCTAAAATATGCATGTCATCTACCAAAAAAAAGTGAAAGTCATCGGCCAGAAAAATGCGAATCATTGGTCAAAAAATGCGAGTCATTGGCCAAAACACACAAGTCATCAACTATAAAAGTGCAACTTATAGACCAAAAAATCCAAGTGATCGACCCAAAAGAAATGTAAGTCATCGACCCAAAAAATAAAAGTCATCCATCCAAAAAATGTAAGTCATCGACCTAAAATGCGCCAGTCATCTACCAAAGAAATGCATCTTGCGAAAATTGCGACATTTTGTTGAACCTTTTATACATTAATGCACATTAACTCAATGAGAATTATTAAAATTTTGAGTTCATTTCCCGTACTTACATAGGAGCACAATTTTGTTGCTCATTCGAAGAAAACAATTTGTCCCAGATCTTCGGTCCCAAGTAAAGCTCAATCGTAAGGAAAACTGTTTTGGAATCTTTGATACCATGACTATCCAGTCCACTAGGTTCAATTCCTCACACAAATCCACTTTAAATCCGATGTTGACCAATTTATATGGAAAACTTTGTTTTTACTCATTTAAAGAAAACAATTAGCTCTGCAGGCTATATCTCCTGTTCCAAGGATTGCCTGTCTGTAAAAGAAACTGTTTTGGAATCCTTGGTCCCATAGCTAACCAGCCTACTAAGTCCGAAAACCACTCCTTTTTAAATTTTTATAGAATTTTACCCGATTATAACACGTTGCCGATTTTAACGCTTTTCTTTCAGAAAATTTGACGATTTTGTGCTCAACACTGCCTGACAACATTGCCTGTAACTACAAACCTTCTACTAGGCTATTGCGACTGTTACAAAACTGCTGCGAGAGTCGATCTTTTAGAATCTAAACTGAACATAAAATCGTTTCATCGTTTTTAGGTCTCTTTTTGATTTCTACTCACGTACGGAGTTATGGACTCATTGCCGGGAACCTATTTAGTGTGAATTCTAATGGAAATTGAGGAACAAATTTTGGAATCAAACTTATACGCCAGACTCAGTCAGGGTGATGTATCAGCCACCATTCAGCTTAATTACGTAATTATTTCATTTAAATTTGCATACCTATGTGGGTATTTACATACATACATGCATGAATTTGTGCCATTCTATATTTCAAATCCATCTTCCACACACACACACATATACACACACAAATAAATGTATTTTTATCTTTTTGAAGCATTCATTTTGAAATTTCATTTGCAATTCATTTAGACAATCAGTCAGTCGAGTGTAGCGTGTGTGGGGAAGAGTTGGGGGTGGAGGGGGTACAAATAGATTTTTCAATTAACAACAGCTTTAACTTACAATAACTGTAAATGGTATGGGCGTATGGCATTTGTCTGTCTGTCTGTCTGTCTGCTTGGGTAGAAGGGGCTCCTCTACTCTGAAGTAATTGGGTTTGGGTTTGGGAAGTATTTAACAGCGTAAAAGCGTCAATTTCCGTTAACCGTACAAACTTAATGGTAAATATACTACATTTTGTGTACATGTGTGGGTGTGCACATACATACATACATACAAACGTATGCTTGTATCAAAGTTGGGCCCCCATTTATCGAGGGTGTTTTGTGTAATACTGAGAAGAGTCATACAGTTGGCAGCACGTGTACATTTTTTTTTCCTTATTTTCATTTGTTTTTTTTTTTCGTTTTCCTTATATTTTTTGTTTTCTGTTTTTTTTTTTATTGTTTTTGTTTTTTTTTTTTTCTTTGCATTATAAAAGCGTTGCGATTTGGCCGTAACGTGGTTGAAATGTGAATGTGCTGTAACCGTTATGCTGCAGCACGGTTCTTCTTGCTTCGGGTAGATGCCACATTTTCATTTCATTTGTGTGTGTGTGTGTGTGTGTTTGGCTAAGTTGTGTTGTGCTGTGTTTCTTTCTCTTTCCTTTCCATACCAAATAAAGTTTTTTTTTCCTTTTGTTTTGATTTCTATTTTTCTTACTGTAAACCAAATGTGTGTGTGTGTATGTCTGTAGTATTATACATGACAATCATTATTGAATTGTTGCTAAAGGGGAGGTCTTAAATACAGTGGCACAAAAGTAAAATAATTCAATTGAAAAAAAGGTTAATTTTTTGTCATGGTCTAAGAATCTAAAGAATCTACTATGGATGGCAACCATATTTTAGTTGAGTTTCTAGTTGCCAAATATGATAAATTTTGTGTAATAGTTGGCAACAAGCGAAAATGGGAATTCGCCGCTTTTTGTAAATTATGTGAAGAGGCTAACTAGACAGTGAATCATATTTTATGTCCTTGTTTATACGCAGAGATAGGGCTATTTACAGAGATGAGGCTAGATAATCGATGTGTTCAGAATTTCTGAAAGGACTATAAGCCGGAGAATCTAACAAGGCTCGTAAGTGGAATTGACTAGGCTCGGGGGATAGTCGCCGTAGTCTAGTAGGTAGTGTGTTGGCTTACCAGACATGATTCCACGGTTCAAACTCGAGGTCAAGCATCTCCAATCAAAGGAAATATAAAAAATATTTTCTCGGCTACTTCCTCTCAGCAGATTTCTCTAGAAAAAACTCTGATAATAAAATAAAATTGCCTTGAAAAGTTTCTCAAAAATCTGTCGTTGGTAGTCGACTTTGAACTGTAGGTTCCGCCATTCATGTATAAAATTAACACACCATATGAGTGGTATGAGGAGCTAGATCGTAATCCTGATTTAAGAGTTGAAATGAGCAATTATGTATGTATGTATGTAGGGGGTTATTTTCAATATGGTCCTTAGCGTGCAAATTAAAACGTCTTGAGGTATGATGGTAATAGATTATCTGAGAAAATTTAATTAACGGTTGCCGTCTCCGTTAATTAAAAAAAGAGACACCGGCTAAGAAAATGGAAACGATTTGTAATACAATGTGCTCTTTAAAGAGCTAATAATGAACCCAAAAATGTAATAAATTCTCTTTTATAAACTACATTACTCATGCAATATAATGCTCTGCACCTGAATGGTTTTAAATTGTAAATAAAAAGTTTTAATATTCATTTTACGTTGTTTTAAAATGTTGTTTTCCCATTGCTTAAATTAAAATTCGGCTTTTTATTTCCAATAAATTCAAAAAGAATTAAAATTTTAGTTAAAATTAAAAAAAAAATTGAATAAATTTTGTATACTTTTATGCCACTGTAAACATTTTATTTTTCTAACCTACCAACACAACGTGTAAGAACGAGACAGACAATAGATTTTCAGCCAATCAACAGCCAACTGATAATTATAGATGGCGTAGAACCCACTCTAATAAACGTAAAAGCCTTGCATGTGGTTGGTTGCAAACCAGTTTAGCGCTAATGTGTAACGGCTCTTGTGCCAGTAGTAGTGGTAGTGGCCGAAGAACTGGTTTTACGCTTCCGCCCTTTTTATAATAATTTATACGTTAGAGCGCATCATTATGTATGAGTTTGTGTGTGTGTGTATCGGGGGGAACCAAAGAAGAAGAAAAAGAAAAGCCGTAGCCTGTTTGTTGCGCTATTGTTCCACCTTCAGAGTATTCAGAATCGATCGATCAACATTATTTTAGCTGTCAGTACCGTTGCTTTGCTGTGTGCTTGACGGGGTGGTAGTGGTATGGAGTGGTAATAGTGGTTGTAGTTTATCTCGTACGTACGTACATATTCTATAGCCAGTAAGAGGGGTTTTGTATTCTGTTTTTTGGTGGCGTTACGGCATTTATACTCGTACACTCAAACGTTTCTAGACTGCTCGCGAGTCTTGCAACGGTCGGTGGTTACAGTGCCTGCTTTGCTTGCTTACTTGTATTTGCTGTTGACTTTTATTTATTCTTTCTTCTTCGTTTCTGTGTTTTTTTTTTGTTTTTTTATTTCTGTAGCCGTGAACTAAAACGCGTCAAACACATTCAAACAAAAACCGAGAAGAAAAAAAAAAAGAAAAAGGCTGTGCGCCAAGAGTCCACGGTAGTCACGTATCATTAGTTACTGAGTTGTGAACCCATTAGCACTTTATTTAAAGCTGTTCTTACTTACTGCTTACTATACACGCGTTGCATATCCTTAAATTCGTTCAAAAAAAGCTTCTGATTGAAATTAAAAAAAATTTAAAAAAAAATTAAAAAAATTAAAAATTTAATTAAATCAAAATCCATAAATTAAATTAAAAAATTAATTTAAAAATGAAATATGATTTCTAAATAACAAAAATAACAAAAAAAAAAACTGTGCTTCTATGTTAAAAATAATTAGTTTGAGTGATAATGTGCTCTTTATAGAATCCATCTGTGAATTGACTGAAGTGACTAAAGAAAGTGAATTTTGTTTTGGAATTTAAACAATAAAAATAAAATCAAGAATTTCAATTAAAGAAGGATTATCATTGAATATCATGTGAGTGAGTCAAAAAATA
Source organism: Sarcophaga bullata (assembly GCA_005959815.1). Lineage (NCBI taxonomy): Eukaryota > Metazoa > Arthropoda > Insecta > Diptera > Sarcophagidae > Sarcophaga > Sarcophaga bullata. The sequence continues at coordinate 13,914 of QOCX01002161.1, read as the reverse complement.
TTAAAGAATACCCACACTCTTAAGAGTAACCAGTAATCGTTTGAATAGCGGATTCTTTAACTCAATTTACTACGAACCTTACTACCCGAAATACAGCAGATGCCGTCGCTTGGTCTGATTTCAATATCGCCTCTAATTTTTGTTCGGTTTTGTTTTTAAATTTCTTTGTATTATAAAATGGTGAATAAAAATACCCCGTTTAGACGATTTGAAGTTGCCGTAGTCTAGTTGCCATAGTCCAGGCCACGGTTCGAATCCCCGGTCAGACATCTAAACTAAAATATGAAAAAATATTTCTTCGGCGACTTCCTCTCAGCAGATTTCCGGCATAAACTCTGTGAGTAAATAAAATTGCCATGAAAAGTTTCTCAAAACTCTGTCGTTCGGAGTCGACTTTAAACTGTAGGTCCCGCCACTCATGTATAAGAATTAATACACACAACATAAGTGGTGTAAGAAGCTAGGCTGTAATCCTGACTGAAGGGTTGTAATGGTCATTTATGTATGTATGTAGACGATTTATTGTTCAGCCCATAATCGATATTGGTGGTCTCTATAATATCTGCCCCAATCTTATTACCTAGACACACTTCAGTCCACTATTAGCTGTCACTACGGATAGTCCCTATCTTTTCTAATGCCGAATTTTCTCTTTTCTGCTCTCTTAAGAGCATATTGCTTCCACAAAGTATTTCCATTTTATTCGGTTCACTATCAATATTCCTTCTAATGCCGTATATTCCCTTCCAATCCCCTCTTCCCGCTTTATAGATAGGTTCTGAACTCATCATTAGTGGCGAACTTCCACATAACCTGAGTTCCTTTGTCGTCTGTCCATCCCATAGAAGCTGAGTGTTCAGGTAGCGGCCTGACTGTCGGGCAGTTGTGCTATGCCTTGTTTTCTGTATGTTCTTCCTATACAAGTGGAATTAGGCATGTCTTACCATGGCATCAACTTTAACTTTTGATGAAAGTCATGGGTTCTCGAATATTTCTCTACTGGGGCCGAACATGTCCCACTATATGCATTCGGTGGATATGTTTGCCACTGGTCTCCGCGCTCTCAATTCCTACAAGCTTGACTCGAGATTAGAATGGAGAGTTGAAGTTGAATCAGTAAGTCAGGACTGTTTTCGCAGCCACGCAAGAATTCGTGGTAATAAGCAGACCGCTAAAGAACCTTTTGTAAGGAGCGGTTTGGAAGGAAATGATCGGCAAATAAATCTTTCAACAGCCGTCTGGTCCTGGCATACGAGAGACTTTATGTTGAGCAAAATTTTGGCGGCCAATGCTGCAAAACACCAAATTCGCCACTCAACGGGTTTATGTTACCATGTGTGCTGTGGAGTGTGGCATCTTGCCAACGGAAGACATTTGTTTTATCTCAGTGGACAAAGGAAGAAATCATTGAACGGATCCTTGCCTCATTGACTATAACTCTACAGCACACATGCGGATATCATACCGTCTTATTCGATCCGCTTGATTCCCTTAGTTCTTTACCTATGAAGTATTTATAAGAAAATTATGGGAATATCTCGGATAATTGTATAACTGATGAACTAGCTTGAGTATCCGTCCTCTTTCCGGCTAACAATTCACACACGAATGTAGGTATTCCACTCCCTGTTAGGCTATCGATTAAGCAGAAGTATTTAGTGATCGCTTTCAAACTGTGGTCTGAGGAAGAATCGTACCCCCTTACCAGAAGTACCTTTCTTAAATTGAATAGAAAACTTACCAAACAATCACTTAAATTTGATCGTGGGAACATCTCTGTGACTGCATCTCTCTAGGAAACTTCACTTGCCTGCAAAAGCATGCTGGACAGTTAGTAAATCGATTGTCAGTGTCAATGGCTGCCTCGTAGCAGACTTGTCTCATTTGGTTTACACTCTCTTGATAGCATAACAGAGCTACAGTTACTAAATATTGCATCGTACACTAACGTGTGTTTTAGTTTGGTTTTCATTCTGATTCTAAGGAGTTGTAGTTTAAATGCAAAGCTCTGATTGTCAAAATCATTTAATCAGGACCTGGAAGTTAGTTTTTAGAACATGGTTGTATGTGGAATCATTACGAGGGATTCTAAAACTAATTTGATCATTACAACCCTTCAATCAGGATTACGACCTAGTTTCACACACCACTGATATTGTGTGCGATAATTTTATATTTGAGTGGCGGCATCTACAGTTTAAAATTTTGAGAAACTTTTCATGACAATATTCTATTTACTCTCAGAGTTTTTGCCGGAAATCTGCTGAGAGGAAGTCACCGAAGAAATATTTTTTCATATTTTCGTTTTGATGTCTGACCTGGGGTTTGAACCGTGACCTTACGTCTAAAGCCACTACATCCTGATTACTTTTTTCAAATCTAAGACTTCAGTAAACACATCACGTCAATAATTTCAAAATGAAACACATTTTCAATGCATTCCCCCAATGGGAATTCATTGCTAAACTCTGATTCCCATCATAGTATCGTTAGTTAATTGAGGATAATTTTTATGTGCTGTTTTAATTTGCTGCTGTTTAGTTATTCTAAAACATTTTAATTTTTTTTTTTTAATATTTAAATTTGAATTTAAAATCCCGGCATTTCAAAACATTCAAATTTTGATCGCCTAAATAGAAAAATTTCAACTGATCACGTAATTGACGACAATACGAGCGGCATAACATCAAAGACCAAAGACAGAGTTCGTCATTATGCTGCAATATAATTACGAGGAACAAACAATAGAGAAATTTATATTTTCTGATATGATATTTAATTCCAACAACAAATTAATAGAGATTTCTGAATATCATCTAAGAAAACTAAATAGAACACACATTATTAGTGGAATAGTTATGTTAATTTAAGTGTTTTTTGTTTATCAATTAAAATGGGAAAAACTTTTACAACACATTCTAAGCTGCAGTACAGTAGCAACTAAAATTAATCGCATGAAATCATAATGAAAATGATCACAATATTGTTAACAGAAGCTCTGTCATCTGATCGTTACACTTACAGTTGTTATCAAAGCTTCTGTTGTGTTCACTTCCTCTTTCTATTGACCTGATCATCCATTCCAATCATCATCACGTTATCCAAAGCGGTAACGTTTGATCATTTGTTTTCCTTCTAGAGTAACGTTATTTCGTCTATATTTTCTACTTTTCAAAAACGAAACAATAAAAAATCAATTTTTCGATAATTATTTCAAAAAAATTTTTTTTTTTTATGTCTCATTTGAATACACACACTCACACACACACACCCATAAAGATTGGTTCAACATTTGAAGCCAAGCTCTTCTACTACTGAGTGTGTGCGAGCAAGTTTCTTAACGATGATCACTGTGGAACGACTTAATTAGCAAATAAAGTGGAACCGTTTTCTTGTCTAGAGTTTCAAAACAAAAACAAACACACCAGAATCGAATTTGTTGTAAAGAAAGATGAGAAAAAAAAACAAAAAACAAAATCGAAAATAGAAAAAAAAAGTTTATAATTTTATAACACAAAAGTTCCATAGAGAGATGGGACAGACCGGAGAGACAGGCATACAGACATACAAGACAAACTGAAATAAATTTCTACAAAGTTTTTCTTTTTGTTTTTGTTATTGTTTTTGTTTTTGTTTTATAAACAAAATACGACAAAATTTACATACTAAATCATTTGAAACTTTTTATCATTTGTTTTATTTTTTATTGCTCGTATCTTGTTTATAATAAATACGATAGCACATACAGTGTTGAAAGAAATAATAGCAGCAATTTCTATATTCTTGCAAAACCCGATACAACTGGTACATTCCTCTTAAGAGAAGCCAGCAAAACTTTACTTATTAGGAAAGGAAAGATGACATAATGAGTACACTTGTAAAGATAACAGACAAGCCTAGCTCTCTATGGATACAAGCAGAGCAATATTTGCATCAAATCAAATCAGAGTACATCTTAGAAACATCAGAGGATGATACCAATTCGCGGAGAAGAATAATTCCTCACAATTACTGCAGCAGAAGTTATATGACGAGGAAGTAGAGGAGGCTTGGATATCTGAAACAAACTTTTCTATTAAAGCGTTCATTTAATAAAATTTTTTTTAGTAAGCAGTTTGATAAACAGTTTGAACGAAAGAAATAATAAGGACACTTTCCTTAATTATATTCGAACTGAAAAATCCCTAAGTTTTTTGACAGAAATAATTGAATAAATGAATTGAAAGGGCTAAAGACTAAACTTTGTTAATGTAAATCAAACAAATTTCCAATAAAGTGCTCTTCTTGCCATCAATTCGCTTCAGGAAGTATTTTGATAAACGGTTTGATGTAATTCCCTCTCTTCCATAATATTAAGGTCTGTCAAACTGAGCAGTTGTTAATAGGCAATCCAATGCGACCAGAACAATAGAAATATCTGCCGTAAACATCGGCAGGCATATGTTTATTATATCCTCAAGCTGGTTTAAATTAGTAATGCAATCGTAACGCAACTAGCATGATATTGTTTATGTTGTTTGCCCTGTAGGCTTAGTAGAGTCATTGGAAAGTTGAATAGGCTTCCTGAACTGCTGTCATAGAGCTGTCAAGATAACAAACGATATTTATTTCTTATGTTATGACTCCATCAAGCTTGAGAGGGCGTATATATGTTTCTGTTAAAGAAAACTACAGAAACTATAGGAAAAAAGCGTGGAACGTCAAAAGGCATCAAAAAATAGTCAACATTACCTCACAGCTGTTGTCTCTAAAAGCCTTTTTCACTTTTTTTCAGTATTTCAGTATTCCTATAGTCTTCAAATCAAAGTTTCTTGCTTTGAGAAGTTTTCCACTTGAAGATTTATTCTCTACCAAGTTGAGCCTCTAAAAGCCTAATAAGAAACAGATAGGATACAAGGAAATGGTAGCTTTCTTAAATCAAAACCCGCACACCGGCTTGCGAAATGATGAAAGAGAAATAACTGATAAGTCCTGATTTAATTCGTATACACAATCCGCATTTAAAATATGATTTCCTGAGAATCAGGCTGCAAATCAGCCTGAAAGTTTTATAAATCTGGAAATCGAGTCTAGTAACTGAAGCTGTGATAGACTGTCTAGAAAGAATGAGACAAACGAGAGAAGTCTGTGTAGATGTCTAGTAAAGTTAACTGAGTTGCGAGAAAGTTCTACGTGTGCCTATTATTTCTGCCACTACTGTACATGTATACTTATACGCACTTACACGTGCAAACAAACTTGTATAATTTTTAAAATTTTCTTTTCAAGTATTTGTGTGTGTGTGTGTGTGTGTGTGTGTGTGTGTGTTTGTGTGTGTGTTT
>QOCX01002160.1:0-11299 GCA_005959815.1 Sarcophaga bullata | reverse complement strand
TGATACCTTCTCCTATGTATTCCATTATTGTTACACAGTCATTCCTGACATTCTTTCATAAGCATATTGATTCACATTTTTTTTAAAAGCCATTGTATGACATCGGGTATGTTCGAACACATGTTCAACAATCTATCTTAACGATGACGTTGATGATGATGATCGAAAACGGTGAATAAAAAAATTTCATTGCTTTTTTTCTCTCTCTCTCTCTTCTATTACTTTGAATAACTCGAAAAAGTTTTTTTTCCTTTATCAAGTGTGAATACACAAAAGTGCAGGAAATAAATTTAAATGTTTAAGTAAATTTACCGTAATACAATACAATTTCAAAACCAAAATGGCATAAAAAGTTAAATTGTTTTGCCACAGTTTTGTTGAATAAATTAATCAAAAAAAAAAATAAATAAAAATTTTCCTTGGTAGGTTCGAATATAGTGATAAAATCTTTTTTCAAAATTAAATAAATAACAATAAGAGACAAACAAATTTATTTAAATAATTAATTTTATTAATTTTTCTTGTTTACTTACCAAATATTAAATAAATTAAATCTGATACAGCCAAATTGAAAAGATAATAATTCGTTGCCGTATGCATGGTGGGATGTTTAAAAATCACGAAACAAACAAAAACGTTTCCAATAATGCCACCGCAAAATAGCAAACCATAAATAATTGTTATCTAGAATAGAAAGAGAAATTATAACATTAGGCCTACTTTTAATGGCAGCTCCGAACAAAAGATTTGAGTAACTTTTCACGGCAATTTTATATACCTTTGAAGTTTTTGCCAGATGATTGCTGAGAGAAAGTCACCGGAGAAATATTTTTTCATATTTCGTTTTGTTCGGAATGTCTAGGCCACGGTTTTACGTCTAGTTACCTACAAGATTATTGTATAGGATAGTTACAATTATATTATAAGCCGTTTGAGTTCAACCATTACAGAAAAGTGTTAAGTATTAAGTTACCTAAGTATTAAGTCACCTAAGTCTTACGACATGTCATGTTTTTGTATAAGATACCGTACCAGACGAAGTCGTTCAAAAGATTGACTCTTTTTGTTCTTTAGGCGTATAAGGTCAAGAAGTGTCATATTGAGTGCCATCTAATTCTAGCAAGCATTTGCCAAAATGAATACCTTGAATCAGAAGTCACCGTGGTCTAGTAGGTTAGTGTTTATTGGCATATTAGACTTAAGATCACGTTTCAAACCCCCTGGTCAGACATCGAAACGGAAATATGAAAAAATATTTTTCGGAGACTTACTCTCTGCAGATTTCTAGCAAAAACTCTAAGAGTTAAACAAAAATTAAAAAGACAACGTATGAATAGACTTCTCTCATGATATCATCCAGCAAATACAGAGTGAAGAAGAGTGTAAGTCAAACAGAGTATTACTATTTGACTTTGGCAGCACTGTAGTCTAGTAGGTAGTGTGTTGGCTTATTGGACGTAAAGCCATGTTTGAGCCCCAGATCAGACCTTTTCAACAAAATGAAATTTGAAAAATATTATATCGCGACTTCCTCTCACAGATTTGTAGCAAAACTCTAAGAGCTAACAAAAATTGCATGAAAAGTTTCTCAAAAATCTGTTGTTCGGAGTCGACTTTAAACTGTAGGCCCCACTACATAGTGGGTGAAAAACTAGGTCGTATTATGTATGTTATGTATGTACGTTGAATCAGACAATAAAATAAAATGAAAAGGCCGTACATGTCGACTACCTGGAAACACGATGACTGATATTCTTGCTAGACTAAGAACACGCTTTATAGTGTGATTAGTGGTTAGACCGATATAGACATGAAAACTTATGTGGGTCTTAGCCTTTAAACATCCATTGGCGATTGCAGAATAGACTTGCTTGTGGTTCTTACTCGTTATAGAGATGTTAAGTCGCTGACATCGGTATGGGTAGACTATTGCTGGGTATGTGAAGATGTGGAGGAATTGGACCTTAAAGAACGCCTCCTGAGTAGTTGTCCAAAATTTGTTAGAAGTAAAATTAATGCTCTGAATAGATTATTTAGTGAGGATTTCAAATCTCAACAATTCAACGACAGCCGAAATTCTTCCTTTTAATCTTTTTATTTCTTTTGCTTTTCCTTTAGGACGAGCACAATGGATTCTACGACCTCCTAGTGATATACTTTCACAAGCAAATCAACCTGCCATCTTTGAAGATGCAGCATAGCGAAAAAATACTCAAAAATGCTCACCTAAAATCTGAATGTTTTACCACTTCAATTAACACACAATCATCTACAATAAGTATCGAAAACAAAAGGGCCTATTCATGTACATATTTTGTTTATTTCCATTGTTTTAGCGCTATTTACAGTTTTTTTTATTAAATGATAGGCTTATAACAATAGAATGTTTATTTATTTCCTTTGTGGTCTTTTGTTTGATGACCTTTTTTTTTGGTGAAATAAAAGACTCTCAAAAAAAAAAAAAAAAATGAACAAAAGTTTGTTTTTATGAAACAAAATTGGCGGTGGTGGAAGGATAACAAGAGGTGTCTTAAAGGTTTTTAGCCAGAAATAAGAAAAACTGTTGGTAGACTGTTGTCTGCTGTCGTCAAGTCTATACATTGAATCTTTTAAAATTTTTTTTAAATAGCAGCTTTTAGCAAACAACTCAACTGTCAGATATTTTCTGCTTAAAATTTTGTTGAATTCCATTGTGCCATTTGAACGTTGCGCCATTTAAGGCCTATTTTTTTTACTTGTTTATTACCTTCAATTTTCATTCATTTGAATACAAAGGAAATACGAGAATAGGAAAATATGCGACCATGATGAACCAAATGGCATTTATTTCGTTATCATTGGCCTTTTCTAAAGGGTTTCCTGCAGCGAACATTAAAAATACGCTGAAATTGTTTTAAAATTCTTTTCCATTTCATTTGATTGTGGGTAAGCAAAAACAACATGAGGTTTATTAAAGAATTTCTCTTTTTTTTTTGGGCATATCATGAACCAATAAGAGGTTTGAGGTTTTAAGGAAAAGGTCCTGAATTTGCCATATAATAGAAAGGAAAAATTTTATAACACCTTTACCATTCCTATTGAAATACCTTTTTTGGGTACAATACCTTTGTATGTACTTACACGATTATTTAAATTCAGAATAAATTATTAAAAAGAAGAAATAGTAAAAGCGGTTTCCTTTTGACATTGTGTTGTAATATTTAAATTGATTCCATTGAATATGGAAAATAGAAAATATTAAGAGGAAGTAAATGAAAATCAAAAGTACTTGAATTATTTTCTTAATTAAAACACATTGTATGCAATTCGTTTTTAAATATTACATACGCATATACATACATAAATGGTCATTACAACCCTTTAGCTGGGACTGCCACAGAGATTCTCCCACCATTTATGTTGTAAGTGCTAATTTTATACATGAGTGGAGAGGATCTACAGTTTAAAGTCAACTCAGAACGACAGCTATTTGTGAAACTTTACACGGCATTTTTATTTTACTCTTAGAGTATTTGTTAGAAATCTGCAGAGAGGAACACGTCGAAATAATATTTTTCAAATTTGATTTTGTTGAAAACGTCTGATCTGGGCCTCAAGCATGGCTTTACGTCCAATAAGCCAACCACTACCTACTAGACTACAGTGCTGCCAAAGTCAAATAGTAATATTCTGTTTGACTTACACTCTTCTTCACTCTGTATTGCTGGATGATATCATGAGAGAAGTCTATTCATACGTCGTCTTTTTAATTTTTGTTTAACTCTTAGAGTTTTTGCTAGAAATCTGCAGAGAGTAAGTCTCCGAATAATATTTTTTCATATTTTCGTTTCGATGTCTGACCAGGGGTTTGAAACGTGATCTTAAGTCTAATACGTCAACACACTACCTACTAGACTACGATGACTTATGATTCACGGTATGCATTATTGATAAATGTTTGCTAGGCTTTAGATGGGACTCGATATGACACTTCTTGACCTTATACAGCCTAAAGAGCTACTACTTTGTCTGGTATGGTCTTTTTTACAAAAACATGTCATGTCGGAAGACTTAGGCGAAAATCTGAATTGCTCTTAATTCTGAACACTTTTCTGTAAAATGCGTTGTACTCAAACGGCTTAGAATATATATTGTAAATGCCCTATACAATAGTCTTGTAGGAAACTCAATGCAACAACCGTGGCCTAAACATTGCGAACAAAACGAAATAAGAAAAAATATTTCTTCGGTGACTTTCTCTTAGCAGTATTCTGGGAAAAACTTCAAGAGTATATAAAATTGCCATGAAAAGTGACTTAATACTGAAACCTTTTCTGTAATTGTAAGTAACTGCCTTTAATATCTGAGCTGGGGTTTGACGCGTGGCCTTACGTCTAATAAGCAACACACTGCCTACTTAGTGCTGCCAAAGTAAAACACTAATGATCTCTTTTGACTTGCACTCTTCACTATATTGCTGGATGATATCATAAGATAAATCTTATTCATACGTCGTATCTTCGTGGCATTTTTGTTTTACTCTCAGAGTTTTTGTCAGAAATCTGCTGAGAGGAAGACGCGAAGATAACTGACCTGGAGTTTCTATCGTAGCCTTGTGGTCTAATAAGCTAAAACACCATCTACTAGGATACAGTGACTAACTGACATGGTCTGGTAATGTGTGTAAAGTTTAAATTTAAAAATAAAACTTTCCAGAAAACAAATTTAATATGTGAGACATTTTTAAGGCACAACAAGTGTCATGCTGACAAGAATTAACAAAGAAAAATATTCTAAATGTTTCCCTGCATTAGAATTAAGAGAATGCTTTTAAATACAACCAGATCAGGCATTAAACTTTAGAAAAAAATGGAACAAATCAACACAAATAATAAATATATCAATACGTTTTGATATTGTATTCGTATCACGTAGTTTATCTCATAATAGTATTGGAAAAGTATTTCAAAATTTGGATAGAAATGGGAAAAGTTTTTCTAATGTTGAAAGAAAATTTAAAAGAATTAAAAAAAGGGGGGGAGGAAACTTGATATTCCAGATAAATAACTGTAGCGTTACACGAATTTCAATTAATTTAATAAAGGCTTAAAATTATTGAATTTCTTGTAGAATAAAACAACACAAACAACATCTTGTCCCTGTTATTTAAAATCAGGAAAAATAAAGAAACAAAACTTTACTTTTTTTTTGAATCTTAGTTTGGACAAATTTTATTTATTTTGAATCAAATATTTTAAAACTTTACGTTAATAAAATATAATCGAAATAAATTCGTATGCAAGCTTCGTTGTCAGTAATAAATTCATGCAGTGCACGCGATGGTTAGCTCTTATCTGTGAAGTGCTAGACAAACCCATAATATGATATAACAAAAACAACGTAAGTTTACTTGGAATTTTATGTTCTTTAATTTCTTTTAAAAGGGTTTTCCCCTTAACGGGACATACAAATTGGTTTCAGAGGAGCCTATCAACTGCAAAGCCAATCAACTCCAGCTCAAAGCAAAATTGGTGGTTTCAAACTTGGGCCACCTTTTTTTCAAGCATTACGGGTACTTTATAATCGACCAAAAAACTGGAATTCTTACAGATGTCCACAAATCTTAGGGTCAGATTACCCAAATTTGTTGATTCCCAAGTAATAACAGCACAATGGTCTACTTTGCAGTTCATTATGGTGTATTTTTGCATTTGGATTTGTACATCATCCATATATAAGTTCAACTCACGCAACTATTAAAGTAAGATTCTTGATTTCGTATTAGACTAACAGGCTTTCAATGCTGATTTGCAATAAAAATTTCTTCAACGGTGAAGCTCAACAGCCTAATTGTTGCATGTTGGCAAGGTAATGTTCTGTATTTGATAAGACGAATAGGTTTCCATCTATTACGAGTTGTTAAATCGGATGTGTTAACCATAGAGAGGGCCTGAAGCGAACCCAATTGGACAGAGGGATAACACCAAAACCCATTCATTCATCAACTGAAAAGGTATCTAATGTAGGTAATCGGATCAGTTAGTATATACATTGCTTCTATTCGAAGTGGAACCAAGCACGTAACACCTCTGTATACATAATGCATGCTTTTCTTCAAAGATTACAAATTGCCGTATATCGCGCCATGAATTGGGTATAAATCTCTTTATTTTTGTCAATGTGAAGTGCTTCTTCGAGCTCTTTCAGGCCAATGTGATGTGGAATTTATAAATTTTAGTGTGTATTGTCTCGACGTTTTTTCTTGCCTATTCGGGTTTTCTGTTCCTATATGGATTTGTAAACCACAATATTTGCCCCAATCGAATTGTCATTGCTAATTTCGTCAACAAGTGTGCTGATATTGCTCGCTGTGAATTATATATTGTGCAGAGTCTATTGGAAACTGGAACGCTTCCCAAGAATCCGCAAATTTTATTCTTCAACAACTTTACTCCCCTGTTACCATAATCCGTTCTAAATACCCCGCAAGATTTGCGAATGATTGCGAATTTTATTTTTCCGGAATAAACAAAAAGCCATTTGCGTTTATTTAAACATTTAATTTTCGCGTAAAATTGCTCAATTTAAAGTTTCTTTTTAAATTGCTGAATGGAGCGGAAATGGAAGTTTACTTAGTGACCTAATTTTTTTTATTCGTTTTTTTTTTTGTTTTTTTTTTTATATATTTTGCGATTATTTTTTAATGGAAAACATTCTTCTCATACTATGGAAACTATTTGTTGCCGGCTTCATCAATTTTATTGCATATTTTGCTTGATCCTTTCAAATTCTATTTTTCAATTCTATTCTTTAGAAAAATATTTTCTGTTTGAAAAAAAAAAGAAAAATAAAAAATTGAAACATTTGGCGAAAATAAAAACAAATTCAGTGGATATACTAACGAATGATGGAAAAATACCCTACAACAGTACTTAAGGCAAAAAAAAAGTCTTTGACGTTAAACTTACCAACTTATGGATGGGCAATCTTTGTGGGCCCATCATGAATAGAACAAAATCTCTGCGTGAACAATTAAAACTGGGACTTTTAGGATGACATTCTGGATAAAAATTATCGCTGTCATCTAGACTATATAGAGTAGCAGCAGTGCTTGTGGTGGTATCGATGTCGGTGGCATCGTAGCTGCTTATAAAGCTTACATTCGTGACATTGTAAATGCTGGTAAATTCTATTCCTGCTGCTATGGCTGTTGCTGTGGTGGCATAATTTAAAATACTTTCGGTGGTGGTTGACGATGTGGCAAATAATGATGATGATGTGGTTGGGGGCAACGAATTAGATTCATTACTTAGGCTGGTCAAATTAGCGGCTGTTGTTGCTATTGTTGTTGACAACCATTGTGTAGCGTAGTCCATAACAACAGCCGTTGTATTCACTACAGTGTCCGTCAGCAACATTGAATTCGTATTATTTGTTGCTAATGCCAGGGAGAGGTAAAAAAATGATGCTGATGCTGATGCTGATGCTGATGCTGATACTGAGACTGATGGCAGATTACTATTATTTGTACTTTGATTAACATTCTCTTGAGTTGATATATTACTTGTTAGTATTGCTGTGCTTGCATTTAAATCATTCACATCAAACATTTCAATCAAATTTTGTTTTAAATTCCAATTCTTTGTTTAACACTGAAATTTGTTTGCCTTCAACTTCGTTTTAAGTCCATCACCGAAAATTTCTTGAAAGAACCATCATGAGAGGAAGTTTTCTAGAAAGACATATAAAACAAAAATTATTAATTCATTAGCTAATGAAAGCATTTTTACAAACTACAAAACAATAAAAATGAAAATGAAAAAACTGAAGAGTTTTTCAATCAAAATAATAGGATAAAAAGAAGAATTGTGCATACATAGTGGGCTGGATAGCCTTGGTATCAATGATACCAAAATAGTTTTGTTATAGTCTTGTATTCCTTAGGGTCAGAGATATTAATGACGAAACTAATATAGGTGCTGAAGATAATATCTTAATCGGAACCAAAAAATGAAAGTCATTGACCAAGAAATGCAAGTCATTGACCAAAAATGTAAGTCATTGCCAAAAAAATGCATTCATTAATCAAAAATGCAAGTCATTGTCCCAGAAAATTCAAGTCATTAACAAAGAAACCAAAATCATAGATAAAAATCCTAGTCATCGGACCAAAACTGCAAGTTATCGACCCAAAAGTCACCTACAAAGAAAATGCAAGTTATCATTGACGCTAAGAATACATGTCATTGAGTAAAAAATGCAAGTCATCGACCAAAAAAATTGCAATTATCAACCAAAAAAATGCAAGTCTTCAAACAAAAAACCTGCAAGTCTGGACAAATGAATGCAAGTCATCAACCAAAAAAACTGCAAGTCATCAAAGAAATCATCAAAGAAATGCAACTTGCAAAAAATACGAATATTTTGTTGGCTATGTATATATATATGCATATATGCATATATCAATGAGATAAATAAGAATTTTAAGTTCATTTTGCTACATTTCTTTTTTATCCTATTTTGAGCGATCGTTGTTAATTATCTCCGGTCCCAAGTAAGCTGGACCCTTAGGAAAACTGTTTTGGATCCTTCGACACCATGCTATCCAGTCCACTAGCTCTAGCATGCCCGAATTGTAAGGAAACCTGTTTTATATCCTTGATCCAATAGCACTTCATTTCATTAGGTTCGAAAACCATAAGTTTTTAGATTTGATCGAATTTTGATCGATTTATGGAAGGCCTAATTGGGTAAAAATACTTGATTCATCAACTTTATTGTAGTCTTTTTTATTTTTTCTTCAATTCATCAAAATTTTGGTATTTTTAATCGAGTTTTCTTTACTTTTCCCATTCACTTTAACAGGCTTGGTAATTTCAAATTCACTGTAATAAAGAACTATAAGTTTCGCTGCTAACTTCACCACCATTAAATTTGAGCAACTAATGTGTGTTTCGCATCCTGAATTTCAGTTTCATTCAGTTGTTCTTCAGCTCCGTTTTGTTTTGTTTTAATTTTTACAGTTATTCGTTATATCGGTAGAGAAATTTGCGTGTTCGTTAAATGCAATGTTCATTGAATCGAGAGTTCATGAAATCATTTAGCGCTTCAATTCATTCACACATTTCTTTAAAATTCCGAGAAAATATCATAAAAGTTTTATATTTTTTTTTAACAAACAGAATAATGCAATAAATTCGAAACAAAACGAATTGAATGAAAGCTGTACTGCATCTGCATGCATCAAGCGTCTATCATGCAGAATGTAAACAAATAAAGCTTAAACAATAAAAAAATATTGTTTAACCATTGCAATTGTAATGAGACTTAATGAAATAAATTAAACGAGTATTATAAAAACACAACAAATAATAATTAAAGCGTAAGTAAAAACCGTATCAGTGACCAACGCGTGGCTGCAATGTAAGCAATCAATTACAATAAGCGGCATACTGCAGACATATGGGATTACAATGTAAATAAATTTTTTTTAACATCCAATATAACAGATAATAAAACCTGTAAAAAAAAAAAAAAAAAAAAAAAAAATGTATAAGCATGGGTCTGTTTTGTAATGCTATTAAAACAATGTTTCTGTAAAATTTATTTGACAAAACATTTGTCAAAATTCAAATGATATCACCCACCTTCCAGTACGTCTTAAACTTGTTAAAATGCCAGAAAGTAATATTTAGGAAAAATAGTTGGCTGATGGTGAATACACAAGTTAAAGCCCTTTAAACTGATATTTTTCTAATCAAATGTCAAGCCACAAACAAATTTTACTTTGAATTTATCATCTCGTCTTTGTCATTTCCTTCTTAAGTCATTTGGTGGTAGGTATGCCCGGTAACAGGCTTATGAATTTTTACAAATTTTCCAAAAAACACTTTTCTATTCTTTTTTTACTTTTTTTTTTTCTTGCTTAATTCTATGGAGTTATTTATTGGAACATGCCCCTGACTTACTTCCCAAATAAAATTGTATTCTGTAAACAATAAACAACAAAACTGATTATAATATTTGAAACAAAAAAAAAAAAAAAAAAGAACACACAACTGCAGAGCAGCAGCATCTTGGTTTTATGAATTATAATATTTTGTTTTGCTGTTGTTTTGTTTGTTGTTGTTGTATTTATTCAAAAAAAAAAAAATATTTCGCAATAATAAGAAACAAAACAAAAAAATATATCTTAGACCAGGGCCAGCAGTAATGACACCAGCAACTACAACAATAACTTTTCTAATCATATTAAACCCAAATGGAAACGCGGTTTTAATCTGTTCACACTGGCGTAAATGTTGATAAAAACAAAATTCTGTTTTTTGCGAATGAAAAAAGTTTTGAAAATTAAGAGAAATTTTTGTTTTGTTTTAATCTGAAAATAAATTAAATTGAATGATACAGTGGGCTAAGAAATTGAAAAAATTAAGAAAATACCGAACAGAAGGGAGATATTTTAAAGCTGTGCTAATTAGTAATTATTTTTTTTAATCCATCAGCTAAAGCAGGTCCTAAAACAACTATGATTGCCTTGGCACAATTCCATTTGTAAAAATATGTTATATTGGGTTACTGTGCTGGGTGTAGTGGTGAAGAGCTTTGCTAATTCATTTCTTCTAATTCTCTAGGATGGAAGAGATCCTATAATTCTATGAATTTATTGATGTTCTGCTATTTAGATTATTAACAGGCACAGTATATGAGAAAAATTGAAAGTGCGTGGAACAGCAATTTTAAAAAATTTTAATTTAAAAGCACAGACACAAACCATATACAATATAGGATTGCATCTGATTAAAAATTTGGACTCTCTGATTTTCTAAAATGTCAGGCTAATGGTGATTGAAAATCGTGGCATTACATTTACAAAAAATGTTGCTGAGATCTGGATTCTATACATAACTGGTCATTACAACCCTTGTGTGGTGTGTGTGTGTGTGTGTTAATTTTATACAGTTTAACGTAGGGTTCAAAATAAAGATTTTTGAGAAACTTTTCATGACAATTTTATTTACTCTCAGAGTTGTTACAGAAATCTGCTGAGAGGAAGTCGCCGAGTATATATTTTTCTAAATTTCGTTTTGTTTGAATTGTCTAATCTGAGGTTTCACCTTTCCGTGGCCTTACGTCTATTAAGCCAATACACTACCTACTGAACTGCAGCGACTTTAATGAATGAAACTGAAATAAATAAAAAGGAGATGTGAGGGAGATGCTTAGAACCTAGTGTTTTTAAGGCAACGGACCTCAATAATAACAAAACTCTGTGTGTTTTGGGTAATCTCCTAATAAATTAGATGTGAGATGGAAAATCTAG
>QOCX01002159.1:0-24438 GCA_005959815.1 Sarcophaga bullata | reverse complement strand
GAAAAAAGCACAAAAGCAAAAGAAGGAAGGGGAACAAAAAAAGCAAGAATTTTTATGTCAATTTAAAAAAAGGGGAATCCCAAAAAAAAAAAATTTTATTACGGAAATACCGGTTTTAGTGGTTTTCGAAAAATTGGGGGGGAAAAAAATTAAGTTTTTTTTGACGTACTGTTCTGGGTTAAAGAAGAAAAAAAGCTTTTATTGAGGAAAGGGATGAACCAAAAAAAAATTAAAAGCCACACAAAAAAAAAAAATAGGCCGGGTTTTGCAAAAAAAAGAATAACCAGTTAAAACAAAAAAAAAAAAAAAAAAAAAAATCTTTTTTGTTCTGTTGGGGGTTATTAAAAAGCGTATTTTTTTTTTTGGGGGAAGTCCCCCCAAAAAAAAAAAAAAACCGATTAAACAGTTTACCCAAAAAAGAAAAAGTGGGGGGGAAAAATAAGCTATTTGCCCCAACCCGGGGGAGGGAAAATTGGGAAAAAAAAAAGGGGGGGGGGGATTTGCAAAAAAAGGTGGGACAAAAAAAAAAAAAAATAGTTTCATTTTTCTAAATTCAAAACCAAAAACCAAGTTTTTGTTTTTTGGGGTCCCTATTTTTCTTAAAGCATTTGGGGGAAAATTTTCCCCTAGAAAAATTTACCTTTTTTTAAATTATAAAAAAAAAAATTTTGAAGATTTCAGGGACAAAGGGTTGGGGGACTATCCTATCCCAAAAAATCCTTTCTTGGGAAAATTTCTTTGGGGTATTTTTTTTTTCCCCCTTGTTTGGTTTGACCCCCCACCAAGCTTTTTTTTTCCTTTCTTTGGGCAAAAAAAAAAAAAACCCAGGGGGTAGTTTTTTTTTAACCCAATTTACAAAGGGATTAAAAATTTTCGGTTTTTGGTTTTTGGGTTTTTATTTTTAAAAAAAAAAACCCCCCCAGCCCCTTCTCATAAAAAAAAAAATCCCCAAAAAAAAAAGCCTTGTGCTTCCCCCCTTTTGGGGGGAAAAAAAAAAAGCAAAAGGTTTTTTTAGGGTTTTTCATTTTCCCAAAAATCCCGAAAACAAAAAAGGCCCAACCTTTTTCCCTTTCATTTTCTCTCTTGGAATTTAAAGGGTGAAAAAAAAAAAAAAAAAAACATTTTCAAAAACCCAAGGGCTATTAAATTTTTAAGGGGGGATTTACTTGGGGCGCCTTAACCCCCCAATTTGGCAAAGGGGTTCCCAGGGGGTTTTCTGGTTTTTTCTTGTTTTCCCAAGGGGGGTTCCCCCACTTGCATTTTTTTGGCAATTTTTGGCTTAAATTTTTTTGGGCCTTTTTTTTACAATTTTAAAACAATTTGTTTTTTTTTTTAAAACCCTTTTCCCAGTCCAAAAAAAGCGGGATTACCGGAAACCCCCCCCCCCAAAAGGCTTTTCCCCCACAACCCCAAAATTTTCATTTTTCCGTTTTGGTTGGTTGGTTTAATTTTTTATTTACAATTAAAAGGTGGGGGTGTTGAATCTTTTTAAAACAGGGGTTTTTTTTAAAAAAAAAAAAAGTTCACAAAAAAACAAACCGGAACGGGGGGGGAACAAGGAATTTTTTTATGGAAAAAACTTTTTTTTTTTTTCATTTTTTTTTGGGGGGGAAATTTTAATTTTTCCCCCCCACTTTGTTTTTCCGGAAAAAGTTTCTTGCCAGGGGGAAAAAAAAAAAAATTCCTTGTGGTTTTTTCAAAAAAAAACCACTTATTTTGGGGGGAACCTTTTTAAAAAAAAAAAAAAAAATTCGGAAAAAAAAAGGTTTTTTTCTTTTTCAATTTTTAAAAAAAAAAAAAAAAAAAAAAACTTGAAAAAAACCCAAATTTCTTTCTGGGGGTTGACTCCTTTTTTGTAAAAAAAAAACCATTTTTGGTTTTTTTTTTTCCCCGCATTAAAACCCCAGGCCCAATTATTTAATCGATTGGAAATTTTTTTTCTAATTTTTTTCCGCATTATAACCTTCCCCATAAACCTTAAAGAAATAATTGGAAAAAATTTTTTTTTTTTTTTTTGATTTTAGTATGTTGGGGGTGAAAACCAAATTTTTGGGGCATATTTATTAGAAAAAAAAAAAAAAAAAGGGGTGGGGGGACCAATTTAAAAAATATTTTTTTAATTTGAATAAGGGGGGGGGAAACAGGTGGTTTTTCCCCCCTAAAGTTACTACCTCTATTTGGGGGATTAAAAAATTTCAAAAAGTCGCTTCCCATACTTCCCTTAAATCAAAATTCTTAATTTCAAAAAAATACTTTTCTTTTCCTCAAAAAAAAAAAAAAAGGGGGGGGCCCCAATTTTTTTTTTTGGGGCCTTTTTTCAAAATCATTTTTTTTTATTTAAAAAAAAAACTTTTAAAATAAATCCAAAAAAAAAAAATTTTGATTAAAAAACCATTAAGGGGGAAAATTTTTGGTTTGTAAAAAAAAAGCCATTTTTAAAAAAAATGGCCTTTTGGGGGGAAAATTTTTTTTTAAAACCCCTTTTTTTCCAATTTTTTTCTCAAAATTTTTACGTTTAAAAAAAAAAAAAATTTTCTTTTTTTTGAATTTGTGGAATAAAAAAAGGGGGGGCATTCCGTTTGAAAAAAAAAATCAATTTTTTTTTTTTTTGGCTTTTTTTTTTGGTTTTCTTCTTTTAAACAAAAAAAAATTTTTAAACTTTTTTCATTTTTTAAGCCCATTTAAAAGAAACAAAAAAAAAAAAAAATTGGGGCCAAAACACCAAAAATTTTCCCAAAAAGGGCCCCGGGGGAAGTAAAAAGGGGGGGGACCATAAAAATTTTTTTGGTTTTTAAAAAAAATGGGGACGGGGAATTTTTTGGGGGGACTTTGGGGGGGCCTAGGGGCTGGGCTGGGGGGGGGGCAAAGGGCGGGGAATTTTTTGAAAAAAAAATTTATTTTGTTTTTTTTTGCGGGTCCGTCCTTGCAATATGGGTCCCGAAAATTAAAGGGAAAAATTTTTTTGGGAAAAAAAAGAAAAAAATCCTAATTGGGTTTTGTAATTGTTTTATTTGTTTAAACAATGAGGGTAAAAAGGGTTGTTTTTTTATTTTAACGGGGGGCCACCCAAAAAAAATGACCAAAAAAAAAAATTTTTTTTAACTTACACTTAAAAAAAAAGGGTTAACTTTTTCCGGAAATCACAAATTTCCTAAACAAATAATAATCAAAAAAAAAAAACGGGTTTAGGACATTGAAAAAAAGGGGCCAGCCCTTCCCCAAATTTCGTTTACTTTTTTATCTTTTTATTTTTTTTTTTTTTGAAAACGTTTGTTTTTTTTCCCGTTAAAAGGGGTTTTTTGGGTTTGGGGGGGGGGGAAGCTTTTTTAATACCCACCTCAGAAACAAGGGGTGGGGGGAAAAAAATTAAAAATTTTTAATTTTTTGTTTTACATATTTTTAAAGGTATTTAAAAAAAAAAAACTTTTGGTGTAGGTATTTTTTTTAAAAAACCGGGGCTTGTTTGGGAGGCTTTTTTTTTTGCCGATTTTTCTTTTTTTCCGTTTAATTCCGGTTTCCCCAAATTTTAAGGGGGGCAAAAAGGGGCTTTTGTAAATTGGTTTTTTTTTTTCCCAAGGGGGGGTGGGGGGACTGTTTTATAACCTTTTATTTGGGGTTTGGGTTTTTTGTTCCCCCCCTAATTTATATTTTAACAGTTTCCAAAAAAAAAGGGGAAAAAAAAAAAAAGTTTCTTTAAAATTTTTTTACCCCCACCCCGCTGGTAATAAAAAAAAATTTCATTTTGCTTTTTTTTGGTTAGGGGGGAAGGGGGCTTTAAAATTTGGGGGCCTTTAAAAGGTTTGGCCAAAAAAAAAGGGCTTTTCCCCATCCGCTATTTTTTTCAAATTTTGGGAACTTGGCCCAACCAAAAAAAACGGTTTACTTGGAAAAAAAAAATAAAAAAAAAAATTTTAAAATCGAAAATTTTTTTGTTTAAAAAAAAAGTTAAGGGGGGTAAAATAATTTTGAAAAAATTCGATTAATTTTTTTTTTTATTTTTAATCGATTTTTTAATTTCACCAAAAAAAAAAAAAATTTTTTTACGTTCCGATGTTTTTTTTCCCTGTGCAATTTCCAATTTTTTTGAATTTTTTTAAAACCAAAAAAAAAAAAAAAGGGGGGGGAAAAAAAAGGGTATTTTAAAAAAAAAACAAACCCAAAAAAATTTGGTTCTTTTTTAATTTTTTTTTTTGGTTTTCCATGGTAAAAGGGAAAAAAAAAGGGGGGGAACCCCCCAAAAAAAATAGAAATGTTAATTTTTTTGGGGAAAAAAAAATTTTTGGGGTCTTTTAAAAACCCACCAAATAGGGGGGGGTATTCCCACACCTAAAAAGGGGGGGTTTTCCTTTTTTAAGGTGCCAAAAAAAAAACCTTAAATTTTTTTTTGGGGCCCCTTGGGGGGGGGAACCGCCTTTTTTTTTAAAAAAAAAAAAAAGATTGGCTGGTTTAGTTGGGGTAAATGGGGGGGAAGGGGAAAATTAAAAAAAAAAAAACTTTCCCCTGGGGAACTGTTTTTCTTTGGGGAATTTTAAATATATTTTCCCAAAGGGGGTTTAAGTCTCCCTTTATTTTTTTTAATAAAAGGATTTTGCCCCCAAACCACCAACAATTTCCGGAAAAAAAAAAAAGTTCTGTTTTTTTTTTTGTCCCTTTTAAAAAAGCGGGGTGTTTTTCCGTTTTTCTATCCCTCCCCCGCCCAATGGGGAGGTTTAATTTTGGTTATTTTGATGTTTTAAAGGAAAATGAAAAAAAATTTTTTTTCCCCAAATTTTTTCCTGAAAAAAAAACCAAAGGTTGTAAAAAACCGAGTTTGAAAAAAAAACCCATATTTTTTTTTTGAAAACGGGGTGGGGGGTTTTTTTTTGGAGGAAAATTTGGAAACTTTTGCTTAAAATATTCCTGTAAATCTTTAAAAAAATTAGGGGGGGGGGGGGGGGCCCCCTTGAAATGGTTTATTTTAAAAACTTCAAAAAAAAATAAAAAAATTCCCCCCCAACTTTTCTTTCTTTTTATTTCTTTTAAAAAAAATTTTCCGCCCAAAAAAAGGTTTTTTTTTGGGATTGGTTCCCACCAAAAACTCGGTTTTGATTTTTTTTGGGGTTGGGAAAGGGGGATGGTTTTCGCCGGCTTCTCTTACTTTTTTTTCTTTTTTTGGCCCAAAGGGGGATGGTATTTTTGCCCCTTTCCCCAAAAAAAAACCAAAACCTTTTTCCCTATTAAAAAAAAAGCTTTTTTTGGAAAAAAGGAATTTTTCTGGGGTCTTTTTTCCCAATTTTTTTTTGGTTTTCTTTTTTTCGGGGCGGATTTTTTGTGAAAATCTTTGGACTGTTTTTTCATTTGTGGCCCCGGGGGAAAAAATAAACCCATATCTTTTTGGGGGGGGGGGAAACCCCAAAAGGGAAATCTTAGGGGGTTTTGGGGGGGGCAATTTAAAAAAAAAAATAAAAAAAAAAAAAAAAACTGAATTAACCCCCCCCCCAACCTTTAAACAAAAAGTTTATAAATTTTTCCATCTCAAAGGTCAAGGACTTTTCGTGGTTTTTTTGGGAAAAAAACCCCCTCTGATTGGGTTTTTTGTTTTCCTTGGGGGGAACTTTGTTCCGGGGAATTTTAATTATTACCTATTTTTTTTTGCCCTTCATTTTATTCATTTTGGATAAAGGGTTTTTTTTCCTTTAACCAAAAAAAAAAAAAAAAAAAAAAAAACCCCTTTTTCATTTTTTTTTTTTTTTTCCCAGGGGAATTTTACCGGGGGACCCCAACCCCCATTTCCCGAAAAAGGTTTTTTTCCCCAAAAAGAGGGGGATTTTTTTTGCGGAAAAAAGGAGAGGGGGGGAAAAAGGGGGGTCGGGGGACGAAAAGGGAAAGTATTTTTTAACAAAAAATTTTTTTCGGGGCTTTTTTTTGTTTTTAAAGGAAAGTGATGGTCCTTTGGGGACATTTGGGAATTTTTTAAAAAAAAAAAACAAAATTTCACCCTTTTTCGTGCATCGTTTTCCAAATAAAAAAAAAGGGGCCAAAAACCAAAACCCCACTTTTTTTTTTTACCCCTACTTTTAACTTTACGGGGGGCGGAAAACTTTTTTACTAATTAATTTTTTTTCGGGGGTTTCTTCTTTTTTAATTAATTTTTCGTTGGGGTTTCCCCCCCAACAAAAAAATTTTTGAAAATTTTTTCCCAGGGGGGGCAAAAAAACATCTTTCCGGATGGGAACTTTTTTTTCTATTTGCGGGGTTTTTTTTTGGGGGGGCCAAAAAAGCAAGTTTTTTCTGTGGAAAGGGGGGGAAAAACCCGGGGGAAAAATACCTTTACCGTTTTTTTTTGGGCCTGGTTGCACCTTTATGGGGGGCCAACCCCAAATAAAAAAAAAAAGGGCATTTTTTTAGGGGAAAATGGGTTTTTTTTTTCCCCCCCCCCCCGCTATTTTGGTCCTCTTAAAAAAAAAAAAAAGGGGGGTTTTTTTATTTTTCTCCGTTTTTTTGCCGGGGGGGGAAAAAAAAAAAAAGCAATTTTCTTTAAAAAAAAAAAAAAAAAAAAAAAATCCAATTGGAGGGTTTTAATTGGGTAAAACTTTTTTTTCCTTCCAAATTTTTTTTTAAACAATTAAAAAAAAGGGAAAACGGGATTGTTTAAAAAAAAAAAAACCATTTCCGGGGGCCTTGCCCAAGGGTTTTTTTTTACAATGGGGCCCCCAAGTTTTGGGGGAAATTTTCTTCCCCAATTTCGGGGGGGACTTGTTTTTTTCCCATTTTTTTTAAAAAATTTAAAATTCATATTTTTAAAAAAAAGAGGCTTTAAGAAGGGTATTTGGGGAAGCTTTTTTTTAAAAAAAAAGGGGGCCAAAAAAACTTTTCATTTTTTTGGGATTTATTCCCCAAAAAAAAATTTTTGAGCATAAACAAAAAAAATTTTTTTTCCGGAAAAAAGGTTTTGGGGTTTTTTTTTAATTTTTTTTTCTTAAAAAAACCCCTTTTTCCAATATTGGGGGACCCCCCCCCACCCGGGGGGGCTTTTGTAAAGGGGAAAATCCCTTTTTTTTTAAAAAAAACAACAGGGTATTTTTTTTTTGGGGAGGGGTCCGGTATAAAATGTTCATTAATTTAAAAAAAAAAAAAAAAAAAAAAAAAGGGGGGACCCTTAATGCTGGTTTTTTTGGCGGTTTTTTTTATTTTTGTGTTCAAAAAAAAAAAAAAAAAAAAAATGTTTTAAAGAAAGGTTTTTCAAAAAAAAAAAAAAAAAGGAAAGTGTTTTTATTTTGGGCAAAAAAAGCCTTCCAAATTTCTTTTTAATTTTTCTCCAATGTTTATTTTTTGGGATGCCCATAATCTTGTTAAAATTTTTTACCAATTTTTAAAAAAAAAAAAAACCAATTTTTTACATTTAAAAAAAAAAAAAAAAAAAAAAACCCCATATTAAAACCCCAAAAAACATAATGTTTGGGGGTGGTATGTTTTAAAAAAAGGAAATAAATTGTATAAAGGGCCCTTTTATTTTGGGTTTGCTTTTGGGGGGACCCAAAAAAAACCCAAAAAAACGACCGGCTTAAAAACAAAACTCCTTTCTGGTCATGCAAACATACATTATCTCCTCCCCTCTCTACTCGCATATGAAAGAAAATAAATTTTTAATTCTATTTTGTGATGCTTTTTTCTACTTCTACTTATCTTCTGCTTCTTTCTTTCTGTTTTTTTTTCTTTTTTGTGAAATTCTTTATTTGTATTGGTCTTTATACGTTTCGTTAACAACCCCTTGGGAGTAAATATATTGTACAATTCTTTCATTCCTTTTTGTTTTGTTGTTTTTTTTTCAAGAGGTAGTGTAGGAGTGGAGATTCTTTTGTCCATATTTCAAATGCCTTGGTAACATAGAAACCAAAAAACGAAAGAATAAATAAAAAAAGAATTAAAAAAATGGGGGTGAGATCATGGAAAGTTTCCAAAACACAAAATGGTAAACATTTTTTGAGATTTTTTCAAGGTTATGTTTATGGTATTGGTGCTGAGCTAGGCAAAACGATGAGTTTTTTTATTTTTAAATTCGGGAAATTTTTTCATAAAAATTAATAAAAAAAAAATTATAAAATCGTAATTTTAAATATACAAAATTGCAACAATACTTATTACCAATTAAATATTAAATTAATAAATGCCACCTGATTAAGTTTTACGTTCAAAAACAATATCCTGAATAGTTAAAAATTTGACTCTTCTTACATTATAAGAAGAGGAAGCTTTCGGGGACATATCGCAGATATCGGTGGCCAGTTTACACATATCATTTAGATAACCATGCCTTAAAGTCGATGCTACCAGTATACATCACAACATGGCATAAAGCTATGTGGGCAAATTCGCGGCCTTCGGTTAAAATCAACTGCAACTTAGAAAAGCCTTTTCCAACAGTCAAAGTTTTGGTTAGCCTCTATATAATTAGAGGCATGACACTTACACAAAGGTTTAGTTAGATTAGGTACGACACGACCAAAGAGAATATAAATCATTATTCCAATACCGCTTGATGATGAGAAGAAAAATCAAAACTAATACATGGCATCTGTCTACACTGCCTTAGGGGGAAAACTAACATTCTGAAAGAGATTACTTATGGACGAAATCATGTAACCTTCTAGTGTTGACAGGCCCCAGCAGACAGAGCTAAACTATTCAAGGGTACAGGAGCAGAAAAAACACGCATAATTCTTAGTACCTTAGCCCCTAGAAAAATCATAATGTTGAAAACCCAACCTCATTGCATTATTTGCCATATGAACACAGTATCTGATCCAAATAAAGATTCTACAATGATCGTAGAATAGCTAAATCTGTCGCGTTACAACTTAGATAATTCACTATCGCATCTAGCCTGCGTCAATTTTCATGTCGTGGAATCAATTCCAACCTTAAGTAAGCATATAGTGATAGCGATCATATGTAAAGCGGGATTGATGACTTAGTTTTAACGAAACTAGCTTATTCACCAATACGCTTATCTCACCTGATCGTTGTGCCACTCCTTTCAAATGATATCCAGCACACTATTATTAGGACAAATATTAAGTAAAGACTCATACACAATCCGCTTAAGATTATCCCTTAAACTGAAAATATTTCTCAACCATACTTGATTAACAATTCAGACATGGAAATGGTAGATAGTGAAAATGGTAAGACGACTAACACATCTGATACATATCATCGCGGCATAATTGGTTCACTGCTACAACGCCGGGCGTTGAGCAGTAAGGATTTACGACCAAGATTTCACACCTTATGTTGTATGTGAATGTAGAGTGGGGTATGTATTGAGTGGCGGGGACCTAATGAAAATGAATACGGAAAAATATCTCTTTGGCAACTTCCTCAGATTAAATAAACATTGCGTTCGCAGTCGACTTTAAAGTGTTCGGTCCCGCGCATTCATCAATAACAAACAATAAAATGGTGTGGGATGCCTAGGGTGCGTGAATCCCCTGACTAAAGTCGTAGTTTAAGTTGATTCTATTATGGTATTATTCGCCAAGGTTAGAGCTATATTGTGGATTATAGTTTTCCTTCTTATTGGTGTCTGATTTTCTAATTCTATTAATATTCCATTAAAATGTTCTATAAACGTAAAACTTATTTAATTCGTTCATTTGCGAACTTGGCCGCGTTCGGGTTTTGATTAGGTTTTCTGGTGACCCAATTTTCATGGCACAAAGATCCATTTCAGAATCTATTTCGTCAATTATTTTTTTTTAGAATTTGTTCGATAGAAATTCGTTTGTTGAGCCGTTCTGCCATCAGCCGTAATTCAAACATTTTTAACTCTCCTTTTTCTATTTTCAGAAAATTTTGCATCAGTTCTTGACCTAAAAGGTGACAGGTTCCAGAAATTTGTTGAGAGAGCAAACAATAAGGTTTTGAATTTTTATAAAGACAGAAGCCAAGTTGGGAAAGCCGTTAGCAGATGTAATTAACGATTTCTGTTCTTCAAAGTGGGAATCAGAGCGTTCAGCGATAGAGCAATAAGCGCGCTTAATGACTGTAACGAGGCAACAGAGAGAAAACAAACGGAGTAATGAAAGTGTGATTCATGGAGCAAAGACAAGAAGCGGAACATAGAATTCTTTCCAGATTAAACAAACAAAAGGTTTAAGGGTTGTACAACACAGCTGAGACATCGCAACAACGAACACATAATACTAGAAACGGATCTCATTATGGTTAAAAAGCCTTCACCTTTTGTTAGGCAAATTAACGAAAAAATAAAGAAGATTTTCAAGCTTTAAAATAAATTCAGGCAGCACAAAACAAAAAACAACAACAACGTCGAGGTAAGTCAGGTTAGAGGTTTTTTTGAGTCAAAAACATTTTGTAATATGGTAGTGGTAGTGAAAAGGAACTTCTATTGTTTAAACGAATGCCCACACATTTGGCTCACGCTGTTAACAAGAAGAACAAGACAAGGTCTCACATTTTACAATCCAACCAAATTTAGCCTGAATAAGTGAAATGGCTTACACATGCTGCAAAAAATGGCATAAAAAAAACAAAACAAACAACAGAAAAAAAACAGAGGCAGACTTACACGAACTTTCGACGAGGAAAAAAGTGAAGCCCTTTTTCCGATAAATGGTCGTCATTTTCAATTTCGATGGTTTACTTTCGTGCTTTGTTGGAGAAGAATTCTACAAAGAGCTTTGAATAGCACTGGAATGACTGATTCCTAAAACGCATGTGGGCATGAAGCATGGACAAGTAATTTGGGTTTTTTCAGTGGACAAAGCAACATTGGCGTCGCCAGGTGACTTGTAAACAACAAAACAACACAATGGCAGCAGATTTTCTTAATTAGCAAAATAATGCAACAACAAAAACCAAAAGATGAGGAAGAGAAAATAGTGAAAAAACAGGGCATATTTAATACAACTTTTGGCTTCTAGCAACAAACAGTCCTGTTTCTTCATGCTTTTCAAAAGGACCCAAACAAACTTTGCAACAAATACGCACACACACAGTTGCGTTACAAAAGGCAAATCTGCGACGCGAGTACGACAGTACAAACGACCCAGGCACACCACACACCACCACTTATCTAGAAGACAAAAAATTATCAGTTCTCGTTGGGGTTTTGGCATATAAAATTGAAATTGCATTTGATACACATATACACACAAACAGATTTCTACACTGTATAGCTCCCATATATGTGTGGGGATTGAGTGATGCTGTGCTGTATGCAATGTGAATGAAGCCTATTACTTAGACTTGCCCAGCAACCACATACCGGCTGAGGTTGTGTAGCCGGGTGGCGCTCAATTTATACATTGCATATAGGCAGTCAAACTCAAACGCAATGCAACCCTTAAAAATTCTTTTGTTCTGTAAATAATGTCTCTCACAGCCTGACCGAGTAAGCGCCAGCAATTTTTCAACCCTCTTTGTGTTTGAGTTTTGGTGTGGTGGCCCTTCGCATCCTAATCTTTTTCTTTTTTTTTTTTTTTGAGTTTGTATTCTGGAAATAATAAAGTATTTGTTGTGGGCAATCCAGGTGGTGCTTCTGTTGGCTTTTTGTTTTTCGGTATTGCAAATCAACATTTGATATATCCAGTTGGATTGGATTTTTTTTTATCATTATTTTTTTATGAATATCTTGAACTAATAATGCAGACGTTTTGCCTTCACTGGTATTAATTGGGTAACAATTTTCTTTCTTTTTTTTGTCTTATAATATAGGCTTGGCAGTATATCGCATCAGGCGGTTATTGAAAAAGAAGACGGGAATTGCAAACCGGAATTTTGGTTTTCAAAGCAAATAATATTCCAGCGTTCCAGTTTAAGCCGTTTCAAAATGAGTGTTCTTTAGTGAAATTGTGTTTTAAAAGTCTCGGTGGTAATTAACTTGGGTGAAGCTAAATTAAAGTTTTTGTTTCATTATTTATTGTGTGATTATGCCAAATATCTGAACTAGCATTAAAATACTCGCCGGTTATTATATGCTCGGATTTGTGATTTTTCATCCTAACATACTACGGCAATATTTTCAATAACGAAAACCTACGTTGTATTAATTTTGTTCACAAGAACTCGATTCTCTGCAATCGAAACTGAATGAAAAGTTTAGAAAGTTTCTTCGTATCAAGAGATAGTCGGCTGCTGACAGATAGTCGGCGTAAGAATTTTAGCTTTTTTTTCCTATTATTCGAACAATAACGGGAGCCACCTTAATAAGATTTTTCTGGACTTTTATGGCATTGCAATTACAGGATTCTTACAGTTGTCCGTATACAAATTTCAAAAGCCATGTCCGAATCTTAGTCGCCGTAGTCTAGTAGGTAGTGTGTTGCTATTAACGAAAGGCCAGGGTTCGAATCCCCGGGTCAGACAATCAAAAACGAAATATGGAAATATCGTTTCGGCGACTTCCTCTCAGCAGAATTTCTGGCAAAACTCTGAGAGTAAATAAATTTGCTATGAAAAGTTTCTCAAAATCTGTCGTTCGGAATCGACATTTAAACTGTAAGGTCCCCGCCACTCAGGTGTAAAAATTAACACACACAAACATAAGTTGGTTCTCACACTAGGCGTAATCCTGACTGAAGGGTTGTAATTGGCCCAATTATGTGCCGGTGTTGGTATGTATGTCGGATCTTAACCAAATTTATCCGAACTACTTAAAAATTTTTGAAATATTTTCCTTATTTTTTTTAATAAATAAGAGAACTTTCCCCACAATTACTGGATTTTGAATCTGGTCCCTGGTCTAACAGTTCATATTTTCCAGTTTATCACTTGGGTACCAGCAAGGCTGATATATTGACGAATGCCAATAATGGCAAACTTGTCAACAGGGGCAGAAAGGCCCAAAAAATTTGGCCTCATAGCTTAGAAAAGGCGGCGCGGCTGCCCTGTTTAAAGTAGGCTCAAGCAGTGTTGCCGCAGTTATTATGAGGCATTGCATTATAGGAATGCATGCGAGTCGTACTTGTATGTCTTCTTATTATTCACTACAGAAGCATAATGACGGAGATCATGTGGACGTAAGTGATTGTCAATGGCATTCACTACAGAAAAGTGATGACGAAGTTCTTGTGGACCTAACTGGATGACATCTGGTTTCACTAACTGGTCACATACAGCGTATTTTGAGAATATTTCTTTGGGTTTTTTTGTAAGGTCTTAGGTTTATGCAACTAAACCAGAAGCAATTCCCTTGTCTCAAATTCGAGAATCACTGATTCGTAGCTGCATATAGAATTTGTCATTACAACCTTTAGTCAGGATTCCGACCAAGCTTCGCACACCACTTATGTTGTGCATGCTAATTTTAAACATGAGAAGAGGAACTTACAGTCCGAACGACAGATTTTTGTAAAAACATTTCATGACAATTTTATTTTGCTCCTAGAGTTTTGGCCAGATATCTGCTGAGAGGAAGTGAACGAAGAAATATTTTTTCATATTTTATTTTGATTGAGATGTTTGACCTTTTGAAGCTAACACACTACCTACTAGACCATGGCTACTTGAATAAGGTCTTAGGTTTCCGCAAATAAATCAAAAATAATTCCTGGCATAAAATTTCTGAACCACTGATGATCATCGGTGAGGTCAGTACAATCCTACAGTCAGGATTCCAACCACTTATATTATGTGTGTTAATTTTATACGTGAAATGTCGGAACCTATTAGTTTAAAGTCGACCTCGATTTTAAAAATTTTTTTAAGAAATTTTTCATGGTAAATTCTTTAATTTCGCTCTAGAGTTTTGCCTGGAGTTTTTGGCTTGAAGAGCCATCCTCAATGCCGATGACGCTATATGACGATAATATTTTATTCCTATACTTTAGTCGGAATATGTTCTACATTACAATCCAATTAAAAAAAACTTCCAAACTAATTTGGACAAGCAATACAGTTTTATTCATTTTAATGCATACTTTAACGATATTTTAAATAATTTAAATTTGTTTATAATTAATCTTTTCGATTTGTTTAAATTTATTTAAGAATTCCTATTTCAATTATTTATAAAATTCCCAATTCATAGTGGATATTTTGAAGCAGTATTTAACAACATGCCATAATAATCACAAAAAATGAAAAAAAAGAGAGGGGCAGGAAAATTACAATTTTATTAAATTCTCTTGCCTCAAAAAAGTTGAATTATCCTGTTAAATTCAATAGTTGTTGTTTAAATAATAATAACAAACAAACAAAAAAAAAAAGAAAAAAATTTTAATTTTTTATTTTATTTTTACGCACTGCTTGCAATTATTTTACAACACCACAGGGCCAACGTAAAAATTAAACAAAAAATTTATTTTTTTTTTTTTTTTTTTTTTTGTTTAAAACACCTAAAATTAATAATCCAAGCTAATGTAAGTATTTCTCAAACTAAAAATTCAGTAGCCATTAAAAAAAAACAAAAAAAAGTTAATTTATTTGAATAAGTTTTGGTAGATTTTACCATTTCCCGGACAAGCCAAGTATATGAATATTTGGTACACCGGAAAAAAAAAAGTTATGATTAGAGTTAAATCATATGAATAATTTTATACCACAACTGGCTTTAAGTTTACAACATAATCAATATGCAATGTAATTAATCATAATATCTATGAATTAATAAAAATATTATGTTCCCAGCAAACATATTATTTTTGTTTAGTTTTTCTTTTGTTTTTTTTTTCCAACCTGTACATTTAATTGGATGATAGTGTTATATATAGAGAATGTTAGTTAGTGGGTTATATAAGTTTTAAATTTAAATATATTTAATTTGCCTAAAAATTAATTAATTAGCATTACACAAGCTTTTTTTACATGACAAAAATAAATAAATAAAACCAAAATAAAGTCATAATAATTATAAAATTTTAAAATTTGTCCCCATGGTATAGAGAAATATCGTACGAAATACAATGCTATTTACAGAGAGATTAAACGGCAGGAGATGGGAATAGACTAAAAAGTTTTATAGGATGAATAACATTAGATATGTACAGTAAGGGCTTGTAATATGATGTAACAAATCGGAAATAATACCTTTGAAAGGAATTTAATATTTAAGAATGTAGTTTGGAGTCTAAGTCGAAATCGTGTGGGTCTAGTAGGTATAGGTAGTGTAGGTTCGAAATCCCCCCGGTCCAGACACTAAAAATGAAATATGAAACATATTTCTTCGGCGACTTCTCTCAGCAGATTTCTGGCAAAAACTCTGAGAGTGGAAATAAAATTGCAATGAAAAGTTTCCCCAAAAAAATATGTCGTTGGAATCGCCTTAAAACTTGTAGGTCCGCCACTCATGTATAAAATTAATACACACAACATAAGTGGTGCGAAAAGCAGGCCGTAATCCCTGAACAGAACGTTGTAATGGCAATTATGTTTATTGTTCGAAAATGTTTGAAATAATTTTCTACACCAAATAATGTAAAACTAGCAGGCAAGGTTTACAAAGGATTGTAAGCCGCGGATGGCCATACCTTGACGATATTACTTATTCATGTTTATAGTTGGGTCATTAACAATCCATGAATCAGGACCTAGGATCTCCTTTATCATACCCTTTATGTTGGGTGTGTTAATTTTAATACGCGGAGCAGTTTAAAATCGGTTTACCTAAAGGCAAGTTTTTATAGAAAAATTTCAATGAAGAAACTGATTCAAGCCAACGCCCCTATCTACCTTTACTAATACTTCACCGATAGATTATATTTATATTTTATATTGGATTACTTGATAAATTCAGTTAGAAATTGCCTACAAAAACAAAACACTTTACCTCATACTATGGTATATTCGAAGGGAATTGAATTTAAAATCAACATCCCATAAAACAAAAACGGTTTGAATTTTACAAATTGTTCCGTTTAGATGGAATATTATATCCATTCGATTCGAATTCATTCGATTAAACCAATTTTCGTGAACTTTTTCCTAGTGTTGGGATAAGTAATCTCGGCAATGTCATCACGAATGTCGGAACTTCAAATGCCTCAATAAGGTTTCTGGTTTGTGGGCATAACAACTTTTCTTTAACACTTTTTCTTATACAAGCCCAAATAAACCAAACGATGTCAAATCACCAGCTTCTTTGAACGTCCACCTTTTCGGCTAACAAACGTTTGACGCAATAAATCGATGTAGCATGAGATGTGTGACCAAGGTTGTACCATTCATGTTGAACCAAAATTCACATCAATACATTCGAAACAGAGACTACAAAAAAATCTTTTCTCATGGTAACGTTAGCTGTCTCCATTGACCGTAATGGTTCCGCCTTTCTTATTTTCAAAGGAATAGATAATAACCTGTGTTTGCTAAATGTGGCAGTTGGCAGCTTGATTCTATATTTCTTAGAAAAATTCTCGTTAGAGATAAGGCTTATGGGTCATAAACATTTAAAATTGTTCAGATGGACACGATACCACTCTGCATGAGATCCAAGAACTTGCAATCAATCTCTGCTTTGTGAGCAGTTCAAGCTGTTCATCACTCCATAACGGCGAGCACTATGGGTCTACGATTACTAATTTCCTATTTTTGGCCTATATTGCATGGAGTTTTCAATGTACGACTCTACATGCCATAAAGACCTTTTGCCATTCCTGGATAAATATAAGGTACGGATTAGAGGGCATGGTCCATCTCACATGTAACGGTAATGTGAACTGGCCACCCATGATTGCGCGATTTGATCCCATACCGCCCTTTTTCATCTTTTTAACATAACGATAGTATCCGTACAAATGTCCGTAAACAATATGCAAAATTACAGTACCAGTCAAGTCGAAACATGGTTCAAACAAGATTCAAATACGTAAACAAGCAAATAAAAGTTATGTGGAACGAAATGAACTCGAAAAGGTAACAATTTTTAAAAGAAATAAGGATGAGTAATTTCCAAATAGAGGATAGTAAAATGATTCGACTCTAAGCATCCGATCATGTTGTACTTAACCAGAGCACAGTCTGACTTGACCCAGGCGCGATGGTCCATTTATTTGCCTTTTCCTAAATACTTCGATGAAAATAATGAAATTAGAGAATGGAAAGATAAATTAATGAACATTTTTAAAAGCTCAATTCTAACCTGTAAACACTGTAAAAGATGAATTAAATTGCTAATTTTTTTTCATTTGTTAATTTAAATGCATTGTTAAAATTCTTCCTTCTTTTTCAATTCCTAAACCTTAAATCGATACAAATAAATCAATCGAATTATTTTCTACTTGCGGTTTAACCAGGAAAAAATTAAAACTTTAAGCACAACTTATTGTCTTCTGTTTGCCATTTGGCCATTTGTTGTAAAATTATGAAACAAACAACACTACAACAAATACAGAGAGAAGAAAAATCCTTTTAATAATATATTTATATGTATAACAACAACAACAACAACAACAACAAAACAACAACAAGAAAAAGCAGAAAATGTAATAAAAACATTACTCACAAACACACACATCACACAAATATATACAAAAGAGAGTAACAAGGAGGGCAAATGAATAAACAAAACAAATAATGTACGTACGTTAATTATGCACTAGTATACTACAAAAATAAAAATCAAGCACACATGCAAAAAAATAATCAAACAAACAAAATCTTTTTTTTGGTTTTTTTTTTTTTTTTTGAATGAGTGGTAGAATGTGAATTGAAGTTAACGAACTGCATCTAGCGGCTAAAAGCATCTAAAGAGAACGAGAGAAAAAAAACACAATATCTCACAACAACATAACAGCAAATGAAAAGCAGTAGTTGTAGTAGCTGTGCTGTGGTGCACAGTGGCATCAATGAAATCAATAATTCTTTAAATTCAATAATGTTTGGATTGGGTCCTGAATTTTGAAATCCATAGGAATTGGATCCTATCTTTCGGGCGTGAATTTTCTATAATTTATTCCCACAATTTGTCTTTGCGATAGGAATACAAAATTTTATTTTCTTTAAAAATTATAACATGCCTAGAACGCTGGTATATTTGTTAGTCCTAGTAGGTAGTGTGTTGGCTTATCAGACGTGAGGTCACGGTTCAAATATCAACTCAAACATTTCCAGTAAAACGAAGTAGAAAAAATATGTGCCATGAAAAAGTTTCTGACAAAATCTGTCGTTCGGAATCGACTTTAAACTGTAGCTCTCGCTACTGGTATATAAAATTAACACACACAACATAAGTGGATGTGAGAAGATAGGTCGTAATCCTGACTGAAGGGCTATAATGACCAACTAAGTATTGTTTAAATTAAAAAAGGATTCACCTTATTGTCGTTGTAAACCCAATGAGTTGACGTAATATTCGCTACTGAACATATTACCCTTTGGAAAGTAGTCAATATTGATAATAAAGCACGTAACTTCAAAAATAGTTGCTTTGGGGACTAAATTGGCGGACAAACCCACTTTTTTTTTGACCGGAATTTTGTTCACGTTTCGAAAAGACGCAATAACTCATACATTCTTACATTCTTCGGAGCTTGTCACACTATTACATGCAACACCCATCTTTTAGAAAAGTTTCTTACAATCAAATAATCGTCCAAACTTTAAACCACTAAGCCATGTAAAATGCCTTTCAATTTGAGTTTATCGTTGAGCAAATGACAAGCTTTACCGCGATAACATTGTGTGAGACTACCTTCTAATATCTGTTGGCACTCAACCTGTAAATCGATAATAATCCTTTCATTTATTTCAGATATTTCCACTTGAACTGGGTGTTCGTCATCTTCCGAACGATCACAATGAAATTCAGTAAACCTAACACTTCTTACGAAGAGAGAATTTATATCCAGTGTTGATCGGTCATAAATAGATATATCAACACCACTGTAATACAATATAAATATCTTTCGTAGTGGTACAGCAGCCAGCTACTACCAACAAGAGCAACAATGTCACAAACATTAAAGCCTCTCTTCTGGAGAATAATAGCCAGGCACTCACACACACATACACATACACACATGCACTCACATAATTGTTTTGTGCTATAAATATTATTAAAAAAAAACCAACAAAAACAAAAACAACAAAAATAACAACAATGACATA
Source organism: Sarcophaga bullata (assembly GCA_005959815.1). Taxonomy (NCBI): domain Eukaryota; kingdom Metazoa; phylum Arthropoda; class Insecta; order Diptera; family Sarcophagidae; genus Sarcophaga; species Sarcophaga bullata. The sequence goes on along the minus strand of QOCX01002159.1, from coordinate 5,391 downwards.
CAAAATAAATGTGTGTATAGAAAAACATTGAAAAAAAAGGCGAACAAAAAAAATGCCAGTATTTGTTTGTTGTTGCTGTTGTCTTTGCCATGTTAGTGAACATTTTCGCCTTTTTTCCATTTTGTTGTTGCTTTTACATTTTTATTTCTATGGAACATGTTCTGTACGTATGCATGTATTGTATAAGTATGGTCACACACACACACACCACTTATGCACTCCCGAAACCAAATACAAAAAACAACTAAAGAGCAGAGCAAAAAAAAAAAAAAAAAGCGTGAGTTTCCTCGCTTTTTTTGGATTTTTTTTAAGCCCACCTACTTTAACTGCCAGCGGATTGGTTAAAATCTAGAAGTTTGAGTTCTCATGTAGGGATACCCCATATTCCTACACCCCAAACTCAGCTACACCCCTCCCCCCCCACCAAAATTCATAAAACTTCATTGACAGCGACCGACCATTCGGGGAAATGTTTTTTTTTTCGTTGTTGTTGCTTTTTGTAGAGAAAAAAAGTCTAGAAAATTTTATGCAGCAACAAAAAAAAAAAAGAAGAAGAAGAAAATTAAAATATTTATTTTGTTAAAATGCTAGAATGAAGATGATGGAGCGTTTTGGGATGGATGGGAGGATAATGATAAAGGTTTGTTGTGTACAAAAATACGAAATTTATGGCAACAGAAAAACCGAAATAAAAAAAAATCATGTCGTTGTGTTAGTAAAGCTCTTTTTTTCCCGTAATTCAAGATTTTGAAGCAGATGAGAGAGAGAAGGAATGTGAATATGGAATGAAATTTGTTGTGAGTGGGGGGGTTAATATTTTATTTAACATGTTAATATTGGTGACATTAGTTTTCGATAGTACCCTACAATGGTAAATGGAGAATGTAGTGCTACCCAATACACAGGAGTTAGTATTTTTTATCATTTGAATTAGTGCTCAAGAAAACAGGGCTTATACTTATGGTACAAAGACTATTCATACGTACATAATTGGTCATTAACAACCTTCAGTTAGGATTACGATCTAGCTTCTCACGCCACTTATGTTATGTCTGTTAATTTAATGCATGAGTGGCCGTGCTCTACAGTTTAAAGTTGATTCCGAACGACAAATTTTTGAGAGTCTTTTGCCATGGCAATTTTATTTTACTCTCAGAGTTTTTTTGTCAATTGTATGTATGTATGTATGTATCAATGCTATTATATTTCGTAGTCACACCCATAGAATTATCAACCTCTCAATGCAAGATTACAAGGATCCAGATAACTTGTAATACATATGTACTAGAGAGCCGAAGGGTAGCACAGTTTGACTGATTTGTCTTATTTTCCAAAATTGCCATACTCTCGGAGTTCGTACTCCGATAGTGGCATATATCGCTTGACACATTTTAACAACTTCTTTCTTCTGATATTATCCTGATTTTTCTATGAAGACACGAAAATCCTTCAAGTAGTGATAATCTGTTGCCATTTCTAATGGGCCCTCTAAACAAAGCTAAATACTGTCCAAATAGTATATCCATCTGCATTGCGTTAAAGGTGTTATCATTATTTTGATACCCTTGACGTACTCTTAAAATTTAGAACAAAATTCCGACAAAGTTGTTGTTAGCTGAGGAATCAAAGAATTTTCAAAGAAGACCTCGTCATTCGTCCACATATCAATCTGCAATAGAATTATTCCAGATAACAGCACAGAATTGAATCATCATCAAACGTTATAAAAAATTCAAATAGTGCGGCATCTTGAGAAAGAGTTGCCATAGCTTACTTAGTTGCCATTGTTTACTTAGCGAGAGGCCGTTCAAAGCTTAGCTTTGACGTTTTGAACAAAACGAAATTTGAAAAAAAAAGTATTTCTTACGGTAACTTTCTCTCTCAGTAGTACTCTGGGCAAAAACTCTGTGAGTAAATAAAATTTTCCTTGAAATGCTATTCTAATCTGAAACAGCATTTCAGTTTGGCAATCAATTTCATCGATTTTGTTTGCAGGCAAAAATAGTTCGTGCTAACAGGGGCATGCTTTTGTCTACTACAACTGCCTGCAAAAAAACGAATTTCTGATTCAACTTCCTAGACTAAATGTGGCATAAATACAGCAAAAAACATGCAAAAGCTCAAAAATTATGCACACATCATCATGGCCATCATCATCGTCAGCAAAAAGCCAGAGAAAGCAATCAGACCAGCTGTAGTGAGGCACTATCATCATTAAAAATCATCAACAGAAACGAGAGTTTTTTTTTTGTTTGATTTGGTTTGGCTTGTGGCCTCCACCAAATGCCAGAGACAGAGGAGAGAGAGGAGAGAGAAGAGAGAAGAGAGAGAGAGAGAGAGAGAGTGAGAGCGAAGGCGTATTTGATAATGATTATGATTTTTAGTAGAAAAAATACAACAACAACAAACGCAACTAAAATTAATTGGAGGGAATGTAAAAAAAAAAAAACGCAACCACAACAACAACTTTTAACTAAAAATTAAAGAGGTTGAACTACCCGGAATCCTATAGAGACGCGTCTGTGGTTTGGGAAAAACCTTGCACACACACAAACACACACACGTACACTCACACCAAAATTACATACTTGGAGTCCAGCTTACCATATATTATAATAAAAATTATAATGATGCCAACGGCCCTAGAGTGAATGACTGTTTTTTTTAATTTTTTTTATTGCAAAAATTTTTCTGACCACATTTTTAAGCATAATTATTTTATATGTTCATTGTATTGTATTTGCAACAAACAGCAACAAAACCATGCTGATTTTTTATTCCATTTTTATATAACCTAACTTTATTTAGTGGCTTGTTGTGGGCCCGTTTTCTTGCCAGCCCATTTCCTGTTTAATGCTTCTGGAATAGCAGGATTGCGGCACGCATTATGGCGTCGTTTTTTTTTTTTTTTTTATTTTTTTTTATTTTTTTTTTTTTTGCTTTACGCGCAACCACATACATAAAAATGGTTTCTGTTTACTTTTCAAACATTTACAAACAAAAAAAGGAAATAAAAACAAAAAAAAATTTTTTTTTAAATAATCACACACTCATTCTATTAAAATTAAAATCATTTTTTTTTTGCTCTTTAGTTGTTTTGTTGTTTATTGTTGCATAAATTAAATTTTATTTCAAATTATTTCTAATTTCCGGTCAGCTAACCAGACACATTAAAAAGTAACACCAGGGATTTCAGAGCAGTAATATGCTAAAAAAAAATTTATTTTTTGCTAAAAAGGTGTACAATGCACCTTTTAAGGGGTCATTCACAAACGAATAATTATAAACTAGGAATTTAATTACTTTGGTAATGTTTTTATAAAAAAGTATTCAACCTTAGATCGAGCTTTTTATCAAAAAATGATAAATTTCAATATTTAAGACCATAAAACTTTAATTCAGAAAAAGTTAAATGCCTGATATTTTTTTTAAATTCGTCAGTTTTTTTAATCGCCATTATTTTAACAAAACAAATTAAGAAATTCAAAACCTTCATATTCTGGCTTTTGTATCATTTTTGTTTGCCATACGACGATTACATCCTCCTAGGGATTCTTTGGTGTTGTGTTAGAAATTTTTTTTTAAGTTTTCAAAAGCTTTTTTCTAAAGTATTATCGTAAATAATCCATTAATTCTATGGCAGTTGGAAAAGGAACTTGGAAGGTTAAATGTTGAATGAAATTAAAGAAATTGTTATCATCTTCTTGATTATTGATTGAAGTAGTCTAGTCTAGTGTGTTAGCGTTATTTCGGTTACCAACGTTCAAACCTCAGGTCAGACATTTGCAATTTATAACGCGAAGGTATGATGACATATAATCGGCCGTGGTTGTAAATATTCCTGCCTGCTGAAGACACTTGAAGAAGAAGAAACAGAAATCGTCTTAATGAACTGACGAAGTACTTGACAGAAATAAACATGGACTGTAGGATATTTATCGCCTAAAGTGTGGTACTACTTGGAACATAAAATCGTGATTCTTTAGAGTTTGGGAAAGGAGGAAAATTATTACCATTAACCTGCAGAACTAGTAGGAGTAGTTTCTTGAAATGTTGTAGAGTCTTCTTTACTCGCTTCTTCATAGTTATATTCACATGTTATTTCATAGATTATACACGAAAGGGCACCTATATCGATAAACTAATTACGCCTTTGATAAGAAGAATTAGTTTTCTTTTGGAATACTGAGCTGGAAACTCTTTCCAACTTTTAATAATCCGCAAAAATATGTCGCTGTTGATAACCAAACTAATTTTAATCTTATGATTCTTTATTAGATTTCGTGGGGGTCCACCGAAATCGAATTGCGTTCCTAGAATTCAAGTACATGCTGCATGCGGTAGCAACTACTTACCAGCCGGTTATCTTGGAGGATGGGGGAGTCTAAGAGGAGAGACATAATTATTTGGACATAATCGATGGTTCTATTGCAGATGGGAAACTTTTTACCTCAACATGACGTTGACAATAATTTTTCATAACGAAAATATAACAATAGCCTTGGACCGTCTGGTTTCAAACAGACCTCAATTGCGAGCGCTGCTTCATAGAAAATGATTTCTAAACGTTATCACTCAATTGGAGCTAACCATTTTAATTCGAATAGATATTATTACCAATTAGCAAAATTTTCCAAGTCCTCTACAGGTTGTGGTCGTGTTAAAAAGCCTGTCAAATTATATCAGCGTAGTTTAGTTTCTCCATCGGATGCTCTCTGCCATGCTGTATCATTGTCTCTATGCAGCAGTGAAAAAAGGAATCGATTTGTACTACTCAATGGCAAGTGCAGTAATTTGTTTAAAAGACTGCTTTCAAATGTCTTGGAAAATTTTCTGGAAGAACAAGTGTGGTGTTGAATGTTGCCTTAAATTTCAATCGATTTATCCGATCATTAAAGAAACTTTTAAATTTTTCTAAAGTCTCTTCTACGAGGAATTTTTTGGCAAAAAAAAAAGAAATCAATTAGATTCGTTAGACGTAGATGAGGAAACTGTCAATGGCAAATTTGATTACTTGGCATGCCAACTTTCATTTATATCCTGACAAGTTGCGTGTGCAAATTGTGAAAATTTTTACTGGGATATACAAATTTTTAAGCAAATAATATCGATTCGAATTTTATAAGAGCAGTTGGCGTGATTAATTTATGATCATTTTTTTCTTTCATTTTTAGGTCAAAGGTTCATTTATTAAAACCATATTCCTACAAACTTCTTTGCCATAAAAAATCGTTAAAGCTCGTTTCAGAGTACATTACCTTGCCTAAATTCTGCGAAAATATTTATCAACGAGGTTAATTGTCTTTTCAAGCACACTGGTGTTGCTGATGCACTATCAGTATAACCGCCCTCTCAAAGATAGTAATATCTCATCATTCTATTTCTTTCTTC